>WEKW01022646.1:0-80589 GCA_013389905.1 Sula dactylatra
CTGTAATGTTGCACAGCAGTGATGAAGCAGATTTCGGCCTCTTCCATCCCATCAAGATCACAGCGACCGTACCATTTTCATCATGTTCCCTCATGAATCCCTGCTAGTGCATGCTCAGGTTCTCCTGTCAAAGCAGCAAGGAGATCCTAAAAATGTTCTTTGGAGAATAACCCAAGATCAGCTTGTCTCCAATTTAAAAACTCCTTTAGCCTCCAAAAGAGCATGGCCAGATTTCCAGCCTGGCTTTCAGAATATGTCCTTCTTTTGGGACAGGTGGGATAAGCAAATTACCAAGGAGGTACCAGGGTGAGACGAAGATCCTGAGAACAGAGACAAGCTTATGCTCTCTTCTGAAGCCAGCCTGAGGGAGCTGAAAGAACTGTGATTTCTTTCATTCATTTGGAAGCGTTAGTTTTGGTTGCCGTCATTCTGCAGGGGATCTCAAGAGCTATGGAGAACCTCTTTTTAAAAAACAGAACAAAACAAACCTGTCAGTTATCCTTATTTGGGCCCCCACAGTCTTAGGGCAGCAGAATGATGTAAGCTGTTACGTTTATTTTGCAAAGAAAACACCAGTAGAGGCAGCAGCTCTCCTGTTGGGCAGGCTTCACCACCATTGCTACCCAGTGTACTTATCTAACACTGTGAGGAAGAGACAAGTGCCACATGCCCCAGTACCTCTGTGAACATTCATGTACAAGATGACTTAGCTCCCTAGCTGTCTCCCAGGTTTTGGTTCTGTATCTTGTACACTGCATGGGTGGTCCATGCCCAGCTTCACTTTACCACCAAACCAGTTTCCTCTGAGGTGAAACCCAAGTGTAGTTCTGGGGCTCGTTCTGTGCAAGGACTGATCTACATGTGGATGAAACTACGCCAGAATTTGACTCCGTTGTCCTATGCAGTTTTTTATAATGCTGTGCAAACCCCACAACCCTGGGAACCCTTGCCACCCCAGGCTCTTCAGCCAAACTCATGCCACTCTCAAGCATGTACCACATATCCTTGCAATCAGAACAATGTACTACTGCACAGCCACACAACCTTCATGTTGCTTTAGGCACTCTGAAATGCAAATCACCAGCAGATTATTGGTTATGTCGGAGACTGCGTAGGAACCACAAATCTGAGGAGCCACATGGCTACAGCAGATACAATGCAGACATTCAAGTGAAGCTATCTTCTGCAGTGTGGGCAGAGCAATCTAACAGAATCCATTGGAAAGGTAGACGTAGTTTGCATTTCTTTATCTGCCCTAAGGACTGAAACTTTGCAAGACTCTGTTCTTATGTGATAACGCCTTATGTGGGCCACTCTTTCTTCAATCCCCTGCCTAGAAAGGACCCATCTGTTTTTTTTCCTGGAAGGTGGGTGGAAGTTACTTGCTAGGAGGTGATATTGGGAGAACCTTCAGACTATGTTTGAAGCTAATTCCTCTTGGATTCGGGATGCCTCTGCAGTTTCCGTGGATGAATGAAATTCCTGAAGTACAAAGGATAGTTAATTGGAGCCCTATTCTTATGGCCACCTCCCAGTGCCATGGCTTCTGTTTCTTTTGGTGACACCTCACGTTATACTGTAGAGCTGTTGTTCAGTTTTCAAAGGACTTCTGTCAAAAGAATTGCTCTTTATTAGTCACCAGGAGAGGAATCCCTGCAGACCATGATGCTTATACTTATGGTAACTATGGATCCAAGTGTGCTGCCAGATGTATACCAAGGGCTGTGTTACACGTTCAGGACTTGGAACCCCCAAATGTGGAATTTGATAAAGAAACTGGATAGTATCTTTCTCAGCTTGGATCGTAATTGTGTCAGGTAGCTTATTATAGGGATGATAGAACATAATTTCATTTTTTAGAAACCCCATTTATTTGCTCTAAGAGGACAGGGTGCAGGAGAGTGCTGCAGGATGATCTTCATTTATGTAAAGATGGGCAATCCATGTCCTTGTGCAGCCCTGGCACTCTCCTGCCTTTATGTATTATTTCCTTTCTTTCTCACTCCTGAATATATATGGCTTTTTCACATTGGTGCTGTCTCCTGATGCATGCTTAGGTGCACCGCATTTTGGTAGGAAATGATGTGGACTTGGGGTTGAGGTCGAGAGGCACCATTACTTGCCAGAAGAGACCAAAACAGTCCAGCCTGGGGACTGATGCATCGCTCATTCTTTGGGGTAGCTGGGGCTTTAAGTGAGAACTTGTAGTAAAAATAGGCCTGATCCTGATGGTGCTCTTTGTGACCCTTTGTAACCACTGTCAGACCCTCCATGAGTGAGTGGGCAGGGCTACACTGGTGGTATGGTTTGCTGAACTCATGTTTTAGTAGCCTCTCCTATTGATCGTTAACAAAACAACGTTTGCTGTATTTGTTTCCTGCTAGGTGGTAAGGACTAACCAGTTTTCAGTTACACGACATGAGAAGATAGCCAACGGGCTCCTAGGAGACCAGGGTTTACCTGGTGTATTTGTGCTATATGAGCTTTCACCCATGATGGTGAAGCTGACAGAGAAGCACAGGTAAGAGACATCTCAGTCGATTTCATTCACTCTCCATTGACACTGTCATTTTGCATAGCTTAAAACTCCATCCTTGCTTAGACACGACAGCACAAATGCCTGAAAGCCATCCAAGCCCCCTTCGCAGTTAGGGGAGAGGAAGTGAAGAAGGCGGCACTCCCAGGTGCCCTTCTTCTCAGTGTGAACATCTGAAAGGGATTGGGGATTTTCTGATGTTACCTGAAGCACTTTAATCCAGTATCAAGATGGAGAAGGAAATTGCTGCAGCGAGCAGAAGCGTGATCAAATGGTTCTCGGTTCAGACTAATTTCCTCAAAGTCCTTTTTTAATGGGAAGACTAGACTTATATAGCATACCCATCTTACCAGCACCTACAGCAGCACCCACACTGATGCAGCCCGGTTACTTACTCTGCATTTGCTATAGCTTTTCTGCATGTTGTAGTCAGTGTGGAACCTCTTTCTTCTTTCCGGTTCCTCTGCTAATCACAGGCATGTAATTGCAGGGGAATGGAAGGGACGGTAGCTGTCTGGTCTTTTAGGATCATAATGAGGGACAGCCAATACCTTAAAATGTATTAACATTTGATTAGGGACTTGGTTTTTGTGTTACAGCAGCCTGCTGTGTATTTGTTCTGGGTAGGAATGGATAAAATCTTAGGGATTAAAAGTCCATCTTTTAGGTTTATAAATTCAGTACTTGCCTCCTAGGGTTGCCATTGAGCTCATTAGAGCTCTAATGCTACTCGGTGCTGCTCAGTCACAATATCAGTGACAAACTCCGTTCTGTAGCCAGTAGGGGTTATTGTTAATTGTTAAATCTGTTAATTGTCAGCTATTAATATTTATGTATTGTATACTTATGTGCTATGATGAACATTATGATCATTATGAATTAGTTTTTATTAGTTAATTGTTACTTATCTGACACATTGGTATTTGAGCTCATGCTGGTTGTTCAAATTGTTTTCCTTATCCTAGGTCCTTTACACACTTTCTCACAGGAGTTTGTGCCATTGTTGGAGGTATATTTACAGGTATTGCATCTTTCAATCTTTTTTTCTTTCTGAAGTGTAAACATTTTCCACCTTACTCTTTCAAAAGTCTGCATGGCTGGTAATAAATCCCTGTTCAATGGGGAGAGATGATTTCAACCTTCAGGAGGGGATATGGTCTGCCCATTCTGCAGAGCCATGGGGATGGCGTCAGACTGTAATTAGCACTGCAGACTTTCAAGATGCTGTAGATGATGTAGACCTATTATAATATTTCATTTGATGAAATATTTCATTTCATTGTGATGTAAACCTGTCATAATATTTCATTTTGATGCACTACAGGACATTTTGTTTTCAGATAATGTGGTCTTTCACATACCGTATGAATGCATCTGTATTGTTTTCTGGGCCAGCTTGGGTCTCTAAGCAGATAGTTGATTTCATGTGGAACTAAAGCCAGTAAAATCTGTGAACCCAGGTTCCCATGGGCATAGCCATCTCAGACGCCTCAGATTGTGTTCCCAGACATAGGAGCTCCAGTGAGTGCTCTGCAGGAGCTAAAAGTAGCCCTCACAGCTGGATGGGGTCCTGCAAGGAGAGGCTATTTCTGCAGAGCCATTTGAGTGTCTGGACTTCATTCTCAGTGCTGGCGGATGCAGTGACAGAGCAAGTTAATATCAACATCTAAAAGATCAAATTCAAGAACTGATGAATACCAATACTATTAAATATATAGGATTTCCTCTAGGAGCATGTGGAAAATGGTATCAAGGCAATTACGAGTTACTGAAAGAATAAGGACTCTCTGGTTCCCAACAGGAAAAGGTCGCTTGTTGTTTATCAAATTGGGCATTATTTTCTTCAGTGGATATTGTACATATATTTGCTAGTCAAGCATGGAATTAATGAATTGTAATTGTATTACTTAATGAATTGTCAATAAACTGATTCTTTCTGTCTATCTAAGGTGGGAGCTGGACCCCCCAGGAGTGTGCTGAGGGTGACAGAATCTTAGGGGAAAGGGCCAGCACGACACAATAGGGTTCCGATAGTATGTAGGGAGCCACGATAATGTACTCAGTGTCATGACACATCATATATCCTGCCAAAAGACGTTAAATATCGGTCTTTATCTAGGTGGATGGGCTACCTTCACTTAACTCAGAAAAGGAACATGTATAATTTTATATGTTTGATAAATAGCCCTCGCAGCTAGACAAGGTCCTGTAAGGAGAGGCTGTTCCTGCAGAGCCATTTGAGTGCCTGGACTTCATTCTCAGTGCTGGCTTTTGGAATAGCTAGTATCTGCTCAGCTCCATGCATGTGACAGAGCCCAGCCTTGGTCCAAGCCTTACACTCCAGCTAATAACCCAGGGTGCTCTGAAACATAGTCAGAGATGTTCACATGGCTGTGAAGGGCCAGCCTGGAGATCTGGTCAGCAGATCTTACTGGACCTGAGAAGCCACCTACTGTATCATGTGATACCTGTATCACATTCCAATATCATATAATAGTACCTTTATCTTCAAGGTTTTCAGGTCACCTGAGGTGTCACAATGCTCAATTAACCTGATACTGTTAAATAGGATTTCTGTCTGTAATAAACTTGATCATATTCATTTCTATGTTTGGCTCAGGGAAAGGCTTTCAAAACTTATGTTAATGATAGATGCAATGCCCTCTAGCACCGATTAGCCAGTTCACAGTGTTTGCTGCCATATGCCATGTTCATACTCTCTGTATTCTAGAGCAGAGGACAGACCAAGTCAGCTGTGAAACAGTTTTTGTGTTACAGCATCAAATTGATTCCACAAGTAGAGATAATTTCAGGGCAAAACAACACAAAAGACAGTCATCTGAAGCATTACTCAAAGGCCAGATAGTATGGTCAATAATTCCTTGTTCTACAGTAATAAATAGAAGGTTTAGTTCCCATTTTAGCTCCTACTCTTTATATAGTATTGAAATATCTGATTGTGTAGTGCCAAATGGCTGCTTACTTATTCCTTCAATTGAGGTGTTGAAAAGAAAAAAGAGCATGAAGCTTCATAAAGGCATTGAAAATACCTTCGCTCACTGGCACCCTGTGTTCCCTCCCTGGCAGAAGCTCAGGGTTCCTGTCCTGTGAAAGCCACCTTGATGGATGCATGCTTGTCTGGGTTTTGTGATGCAGTAGACCCATTCTGAGCTTTTCTGTGGTTCCAAACAAGCACTGAATTAATAGGTTCCTTCAGTGCTGGAGAGATTTAGGAAAAATACTGCAGAAAGAACTAAAGGCATCGGTTTGTTTTGCTTTGTGCCGTTGTTGGGTAACATTGCAGTCTCCGATAAACGGCATCCATAAAGCACACCATCAGGTACAGTAGCTTACTTTTAAGGTTACTGTGAAATGAGCAAGAAATGGGAAACGTGCCCTTGGCAGGCTGGGTCAGGGCAATGACATGGCATAAAGTTCTCAGCATCAGCTTTCTCTCCAAACTTTTCACTCGTGTGACTTGGCCTGTCTCATTTTTACTTCTGTAAGAGATCTTTTTCTGGAGAACTATGATCACCTCTGCCCTGAAAGCTGGATCTTGTCTGTCCTAATGAGATGAGGACCTTATTCTTCTGAGCAGCAGCAGCTGTTTTCTGTCTGGGGGAGCTGGAATTCCTTTCCACTGACAGAAGGGTTTGTGTTTTCTTTCCTTGGGAGTTTTTCCTCTCTTTGAGGCATGTCTTGGCTTGATCTGTCTGTTTTTTCCTTTTAGTTGCAGGAATCATTGACTCCTTGATCTATCACTCAGCACGTGCCATCCAGAAGAAAATTGAACTTGGGAAAACAACATAAATAAGCAATGACTTCACCCCACAGAAAAAACTCTAAGGAGAACTAAACAGGTTTTTCGAAACACAAGTGAGCTTCTGAGTGCACAAGAGAAGAGGTTTGGAATTGCCAGATGGCCCTGACCACTCTTATGTTACTGTCCCATCGTTCTTTGTCTGGCGTTAATTTGTGGATGGAACTGCTTGAACCTTGCTGCTCTAAAGATTAGCCATTTTGTCTGGCTGTGCAGACCCTACTGTAAAAAACCCCTTTGTGTCTGTCCATGTTCATCGAGTTCCACCACCCCTCCCCAAAAGTGATGCTGGAGCTACTGCATTCTGTTTGCATCCAGGAATTAAGGTACTGTATTGTCATGAGACCTGGAATGGATTGAAGTTGCCATCAAATAACCCTTCTAGCAACACTGTCTAGCTTTTTTAATTTTTCTTAAAAATGTTTGTGAGTGTGCTGATGCTGTATGCCAGACTTCTGTGAAAATGTGCTGAACCCCGTGTGCTTTCCTTCCAGCTGTCCTGGGCAATGTGGTGAGACCTAGCACTT
The DNA here is from genome assembly GCA_013389905.1 of Sula dactylatra. Taxonomy (NCBI): domain Eukaryota; kingdom Metazoa; phylum Chordata; class Aves; order Suliformes; family Sulidae; genus Sula; species Sula dactylatra. The sequence continues at coordinate 6,884 of WEKW01022646.1, forward strand.
AGCGTGTGTTTACTGTCCCGTGGGGCATTGCAGATGCTCCAGATTGCTCTTAGGAAAGATGCAAGTTGACGTTTCAGCAAAAACAGTGTTTGGGATTTTAATTGATTTTTAAATTGGATGGTGTTTTTCACTTCCCCTCTGTTTATATTTTGAAATAAATTCCAGCCTCTGTGTGTTTTGGTAAAGCGTTTGGAAGAATAATTAAATTATTTGAAATAATCCTGGTACTGAAATGGAAATTATAATTAAAAAACACACCTGCATTGTGGCAAAGTACATAGATACCATGATGATGGTTTTTTTTTTCTTTTTAGTGATCTACACAAGTGAGTAAAGTGTTGTATGTCAAATTATACTGGGAGAAATTTGAAAATAATGAGGAAAAATAAAATATTGTTGATTCCTGCCCACCTCCAGGCCCACCCTCTCTTCTTCCTCTCTCCCAGCCAGTGTGGGCAGAGCCATGCCAACCCGCTGTCCAGCCAAATGCAATGTCCTTGGTGCCGTGGGAGCGCGTCACCTCCTGGCACCCACAGTGCCCAGCTGGTGGGACTAGCACAAGCAGGGATTACAGGGTCTGTGAGCCTGAGAAGGTGGCCGTGCTGGTGGGGGGAGAAGCAAGCTAAAGCGTTGAGGCAGCTGCTGGCAGTGGAGAGGGCTGACAGTTCCTGTGCTAATGGCTTGGCTTCAGTTTCTTTCATTTGTAGAATAAAATCCTGCCTTCAGCTGCCAGTCTCTCAATGAGGCTGAATTCGATGTCAGCGTCGTGGACCCTTGTCCTGCGAAAGGCACCGGACCAGCGGTTTTTCTCCCAGTAGTGGTGCCAGTTCCCTTCGCTGTCTGCTCCGAAGCCAAATACGGACACCTGCACACATGCCAGCAAGAACCATTGCTGTGCGGGTGCTTGATTAGCCCAAGAGCGTGCAGACAAGCACTGCAGTGGTGGTACAGCAGCAACGCCTGGTCCTGCTGGCTGTGCTCACCTGCTGGCAGGTGTGCAAGGCGAAGAGCAAGGCTGTGAAGCCGGTGGAGGGGTACCGCCCGTGGCCCTGTGTCCAGTTGTCGTGTATGTACTTGAGGAAAGCTGGGCTCAGGATCAGCACCTGAGTGGGGAGGGGAGGTGCCACCAGCTGCTCACTGTGCTGCAAAGGGACAGCCAGCCCCTGCCACCAGCACAGCCATCGGCCCTCCCTCTTGCCGGTTCTGCCCATATCCTATTGAAAACACAAGCCCAGCCTCTGCCCAGAAGAGCCCTGACTGCCCAGAAGCTAGAGCCAGCCAAGCCCTTACCTTGTTTCTGTCGGCTTTGATGAACTGTTTCACTCTCATGTATGTGCTGCAAAAGCCAGAGGACAGCAGTGAGCGTGGGGGTGCTCCCACTGCCGGGGCCTCTCCTTTGGAGACAGCCGTTTGCAGAGGGCAGCTGTGACTGCCAGCACCTGGCCCCATGGCACCCCCAGCCCCTTGGGCTGGCCTAGCAGCACCTCCACAGTGGGGACAGCCACCATCCCATCTCTGGCACTGCAAGATGCCTGAGCCCTGCAGGGATGAGTCAGTGCCCACTTCCCCAAAATACATTGCAGAGGGATGCCAGTACCCTTGCCCAGGGGCCCTTTGTCCCACCAGGCCCATGGTGCCAGGGCCCCAGTGAGACACCAGGAGCCCTAGGACCACCCTGCACCATCCCCGTGTCCACAGCACAAGAGATGCCATTCCCCCAAAGTTGACACACTGTGTGAGGTGTCCAGTGGAGAAGGCGCTGGCCACCCACTGCAGGTCCAGTGGTTTGAAGGGGACGAGGACAAGGTGGACGCCAGGCCCAAGGTTCACTGCACTCTCTGGATACATGAAGTGATGGGTTGTTCTCATGCCAACATCCAGCTCAAAGCCAGCAATCTTTGCTCTGTTCATCCTAGGGGACAGTGGGAAGGCACATTCCAAAATTAGGGTGCATGCCATGCCTGTCCCAGGCTGCTGGTCCCACCAGGCAGGGACACCAGGTCATCCTGGCCAGCAACAAAAAGCGAACATGGGCAACACAGGGCTCGTGTGTGCCCCGGGGGTGGGGTGCTCCAGGGCGCAGGGCCAGCAGCCTCCCTGCCATCGCAGGGCTTGTGCTGGTGGATTTGACAGGGTGGCCAGGGGCTGCGGCACGCCAGAGTCCCTGGGAGACAAGGAGGGGGCCAAGCCCCTTTGTGTCACCCACCTCAGCACCCAGTCATGGGCATCGATCCGCAGCCCGTGGCCAGACCCCTTCAGCCGCCCCGAGTTCCCCACCACTGCACAAGTCCTGCAGCGAGACGGGTCCCACATGCCGCTGGTCTGGGCCGGGAGGACGGTGAAGAGCTGCTGAATTATGGCCTGGAGCTGGATGCCACTCAGGGGATGCTGCAGGGTCTGGGGGAGCAAGGGCAGCAAGAGGCAGCATCAGCCCTGCCCCCTCCCCCCTCCCGCCAGTACCCCCAAAAGGGGGTGGGGTGGTGAGCTGGGGGTCCCTCATCATCCTCCATCACATCTGTCTGACTTGACTGTGGCCCTGCCCCACCACAAACAGATTTGGGGAGCCCAGGAAGAGCCCTGAGATCCTGCCTGTGCCCCCACTCACCAGCCACCACCGAACCACGTCAGAGGAAAGCTCATGGGCAGCGCCTGTCAGCAGAGGCCCCATGGCCATGTTGTAGCGGGCATTGAACCATGCAGAGCTGTTGGCACCAGCGGTGCAGCGGGCAGCAGGGGCATCGAGGAGGGAGGGAGCCTGAGGGAAGGGGCGGAGGCCATCCGTAGGGGCTCGGAAACATTGCCACAGGACCAGCAGCAGACACAGGGCCAGCACCACCTGCATGCGCCTCTGGCACAGCATACCTCATGCCACCTGCAGCAAGATGTCACAGGGACCAGTGGCAGTGGCACCACAGGACCCCCTTCCTACCCACCCTCCCTGCCCAGCCTCCTGAGACATCCCTTGGCTGCTTGACAACCCTGCCAGGGCCTGAAATAGCCTGGTATGCATTTCCTTTTAAAACCATTTAATGGTTTATTGCTGTGGTCTGCTTCTGGCACTGCAACAGTTACTTAGGTCTGGGCAGGGCCAGCTGGCAGCACGTGCTGTATGAGGAGCAGCTCTCTGCCTGCAACACTTTTAGGGCCTGCAAATTGACACACGAACAAGTGCCAAAGCACTGTCGACCCAGCCACAAGTCAAACTCCAGCTCTTCTCTGAAGGCAGCCGCCTGCCTGCAAAGCAGCTCCTCTGCTGGCAGCAAGCCCTGCCGCCTCCTCCCCACGCCCGCCGGGGCTGCAGAGCAGCCGCCTGGCAGAAGAGCCCCTCAGCCTCCCCACTGCTGGCAAGCCCATGCAGGTGCCATGCAGCTGGCAAGGCACTCCTTCCCCAGCAGCACCTGGGGTTTTGCAGCTTCAAGGGCACAGAATCATTGCCAAGAAGAAGTAGCAGGAGGTAGTAACTGCCATCTGTGTGCATGAACCTTTCTTAAATAACCGTATTTAAGTAACATTTCTGTTCTCCATCTAAAAGCACTCATGTAAATCTAAAGTCAGAGAGAAAAGGGTTTTCTTGTCCTCAGAGAGGTCACAGCACAAGAAGTGCTCAGCTTATCAGGATCTGGCTCCTGGGCAAAAGTGAGGAGCAGGGATGCAGGGATAGCCTCCATCCCAGGGTCAGAAGCGACTGCAGCAGGTTGTGGGGGGTGGGAGGAAGGGTCCCCTCTGTACTGGGCAAGATGAAGGAGAGAAAAACCCTCCTGTCCCCACAAGAGCACCATGTGCTTCCACCAGTCCCCCGGGTGCTGACATGGAGCCAGAGGTCAGCACCGGCTTCGTTTCTCTACATTAACCATTTTCTGTGGCTCCTGCAGCACCAACATACCCGCTCACCATGGTATCCAACCAGCTGCACTCAAATCTGACCTGCAGGACATGCACCTTACAGCAAAACTGCTGCTCCTGGGGGTCTGAGCAACAAGCAGAGATGGGGGGGGGGGGGGTTGCTCAGACAATCCCAGGTGACCACAGTGGGTCACACTCCCCTGCAAGCCTGCCCTTTCAAAAAGCTGAAGTGAACCATCTCCTCTTCTTCAAGGGAAGCATAAACAAGCCACCACCAGCACGCCGGAAATACAGACATGGGCAGGAAGTGGCTACAAAATGCTGGCTCTTCACCCTGCAGGTTCAGGGGACACCAAAGGTGCCCAACGGTCTACCTACCAGCAGCCACGGATCTCCATGAGTTAGTCTTTTGCCCTCCTACAGCAGCCATGAGCATTTACCGTGATGGAGGCTAAAAGCATTCATCTGACATTAAGGTTGGACCAAAAGCAAGTAGCCCCCCGGAGCTAGTTCAGATGTCTGCGGAGCCTCAGGGGTTATAAGCCGCCGCCCACGGAGGGGGATGAGCTGCCTGCAGCTGCGTGGCCAGTGCCAGCAGCTGCATGAAGCCCAGAGCCAGGGGACTCAGGCAGTGCAGTGAATATTTCATGAAGCCTTTTGCAGTCCCGTCCCGTTCCCCCCCCCCCCCCCCCCTCCAGGCAGGGCAGGGCTCTGGACAGGCAGGTTTGAGCAGCCCCATCTCCCTGCCTGTGCCCTGCTGTGCAGCCCTGTCCTGCCTGTGCACAGCCCCTGCTCCGCAGATAGAACCTTTCCACCTGCATCTGCACTGCCACATCAGCCAAAATGACCCGCCCCACACCGGCCCCGCACCCAGAAGTGCCCTCGCCTTGGGGTTCCCAGCTGCTTCATCGCCCAGTGGCCACAGACCTGTCCCTGTCCCTGCTCAGCCTCAAGGGACACCACCAGGAGCTCCCCAGCCCTGCAGCCAGGAGAGAGGTCCTCATGGTGTTGTGACCCCCTGGTTCCCAGCCAGCTGTCCCCAGGGCCCCTCACCTCCTCAGAGGAAGCACCGCTGAAGCAGGACCAGGCAAAGGTGACACCCTCAGGCGCAGTGGCCTCACCAGTGCTCATTGCAAGCTGCAATAACCGCCACAGGAAGAGGAAGTGTTGCACCGTGACGTGTGGGAGAAGAGAGCCTTGCAGTGAGTGGGACAGTGAGGTCAAGGCTGCTGTCCCTCTTCCAGCAGTGCCCACCACCCTGATGTCCTGGCACAGTCCTCCCATGCAGCCCAGCACTGTGGCCATGTTCCCAGGACTGAATCAGGAAAGTCACCATTAAAATGTTCCTCTGAGGGTGGGAGAAGCTGAAGCTGCCTGGAGTGGAACTGCTGTCCTGCCCCTATAGGTCCTGCTGGGATGGCTCAACTTCTGCCAACACTGACACCAGCAACATGGAGGTCTCAACCATCTTGTGCATCCAGCACCTCACCAGCTGGTTTCTTTTGCTCACCTGGACAGAATCTTGGCTCAAAGAGGACAGAGGAAGGCTGTGAAATGTGCCTTGGCAACTGGAAAAGCACAGCCAGTGGAGAAAAGCCACTCAAGCTGAATTGCAAGTAATTTTATCCAAGGGGAGGTCAGCCCTCTTTGCTCTGATGCCTGTGAGAAGGTTTGGTGCCTGAGGGAGAGCGGCGATGGGGAGGGATCTAGAAACTCAAACTAGAACAGCCCTGCAAAATACAGATCACTCAAGAGCCACTATTTATTGGTAGCAGGCTCAAAGGGCCTCTCCGCTGTTGCTGAGGGGGGCCAGGCACTGAAGGAGCAATGCCCTGAGCTGCCACAGAGCACATTTTCTGGAGCACAAACGCTGAAACCTGGGTGAGAGGAATTAGGGATGAACCAGGCTCCTGGTGGTGCTGGCTCCTCAGCACTTATTTGCATTTCCAAGCTTCCAGTATTCTCAGCCCTCAGCAGAAGCCCCTTTCCCAGGGGGTTGCATGCCAGCACAGCTCCACTTGCAGCTCCAGAGTCCTGCAGGGCACAGCACTGCTCTGCTCTACCATTGTTTCCATTAGCACTAGCAGAGCAGGGAGCACCACAGCATGGCCAGGTGTGGTCAGGGCAAGGCGGGCGCGGGGCATGTGGCAGCACAGTGGTTCATGACTGTTTTTTGCAGGGGGATGTGGCTGGAGTAGGAGTGCATTTGTGGACCATGTAGGTTGCTGTGTTTTCTCCTTTTGCTTGGCCAAGGGGACAGGCTGGCAGCCCATGGGAGGAGTGGGCTGGGGGTGCAGGGGTGCTAGAGCAGCAGAGCTGAGGGAGGCAGCACCAGGTGAGAAGATGCTCCCATTCTGCTCATCCTTGGGCCCTCAGTGCAGATGGGAGCTTGGGGAATTCCATTTTAAGCAGCTGATCAGATCCTTCTTGAATTGAAGCAGCTCCTACTCATTGAGCACGTGAACAAATGAAGCGGGGAACACACCTTGCCTGTGAGGCTGTCCTTCAATCCACCCTTTCTGCAGGGAGAAAGGAAGGAAAAGGAGCAGTGAGCATGGCACGGGGGCCTTCAGTGGGATGAGGAACTGGCCCCATAACAGCAGGTATGGCAGAGGCAAGGGATGGATGGTTGGATGACGCGCATCCCAGCGCCAGTCAGCGCAGGTTCACTTACCCACCAGTTGCTGTCCTCCTTTTCAGACACCACAATGATCTCGCCTGTGCGGAAAGTCAGCTCATCTTCCCGGTCAGCATTGCAGTCATAGAGAGCGCGGACCCTGCGGAGCAGCAGTCTGTTCTGCAAGCAGGAGAGAGCATTGTCAGGCCTCCTCAGCTTCATCAGACACAAACTAAAATAGCCCTAGTGTCTTGATCCCAAATCCCCTGGCAAACCTGTGAGAAGCAAGGATGAGAGACCGAGAGGTTTCCTGTGCGGAGGGAGGGCAGATGTGGCAGGTCACCTGCTGGGAGTTTGGGTGGGACAGGGATGCAGAAGACACCTTCTTCTGCTGGAGCATCCTTCCAGAGTCACCTGCTCCTCTGCCCCCAGACTGTGGCATGTGCAGTTGCACTGTCTGGGGTCCCAGTTCTCTCAGGGCAGCTCTGTGCGAGGAGTCAGCAGTGCTGCTCAGCACAACCCCAAGACCAAACAATCCAAGTGAGTCCCGCCTAATGAAAGGGCTCTGCCTCTGCACAGTGTCCTCAGGAAGAAGGGTATCCCCTGAAGGACAGAGAGAGGCAGGGCCAGTGGGGACGCTGAACCCTTTGTCCGTGCCCAAAACTGTACCCTGACCTGCCAACAACCCACAATCATAAACAAAGCTTCCCTCAAAAGGCAGTGAAGCCTTATGGGAATTTTTGTAGCATTTCCAGCACCTAGCAGGGATATGTCAATGCCGGGGAGTCACAGCACAAGTGCTGGGAGAAAAAGTTGCTGGGGCCAACTCCATCTCACTTCAAAACCAAACGTGACAAATACGGGCAAGAGGTGGGAGCTGAGCTGATCCTGGCCACTGGCCACCTACCAAACTGCTCCTCCGAGGAAGAAGAGGTGGGACATCCCGGGCATGGCCAGAACATGGATCTGGCTCCTGGAGGAATCGGTGTGGACCAGGCTGTCCCACTTTGCTGGGGCCAGGCATGCAGAGGGGGTCCGTGGCTTTCAGGGCACCTATGACACAATCAGGCTGGTCACTTCCTCCCACCTTTCATAATGGATGGACAACAGCAACCACTACTGTCAGGCAACGTGGTGCAGTGTGGTCCTCCTCCATGGCACAGCATGGGCAAGAACTACCCCATCAGTGTGGGAGCTGGAAAGGGAAGGGACTGGGGACAGGGTGGAGAGGGGCAGCAGGGGGAGGGACGTGGCCAGGAAGCAGAAGGACATAGAGTGGAGACTCAGAGTGAGAAGCATGTTACCAGGAGGTGAGAGATGGGCTGTGCAGCTCCAAGGTGCCCCAAGAGCTGCCAGCACCAGGGAAAGGATGCAGCTGCCATGGGTCATGTGCTTGGCACCCACTGTCCCACCATGCTCCCCACGCTGGTGAGCTCTGCCTGGATGAGGCTGTTTCCTAGAGGCACCTGGAGGCTCTAGCTGGCCAGACCTCCATGCCTGAGCGCCCAGGGCTGCTCCTGGCAGCATTCATCCCTTTGTCAAAGGGTTGTGTTGTGTTAGCTACTGCCTCAGCCCCTCCCCAGCCTGCCACCTTGCCTGGGTACAGAGAGGGGAGCATCATTCTGCCACGGGGCACCTGTGGAAATAAATCCACTGCCTGAAAGATAGGGGTCATTTCCTTCTCTGAATTCAGCACCTCCAACAGCCCAGCAAACCCCAGAATATCCCTGCCCTGGAGGCACCAGTGTCTAACAGCCAGGGTGCACAGAGCCCACCTTGTGCTCAGCTGGCGGCACACCATCCAGTGCCACAGCTACCACAGCTCTCCCAGCCCTGTGTCCAAGCAAGAGGCCTCAGAGGCCTGATCCACGAGCAAGGCTTGGCCAGACAAAGCCATGGCCACCCTGACCTAGAGTGGGTGCTGGACTGCAGACCTCCACCAAGTCCTTCCCACCGGCATGGTCTGGGTCCTTGCCCCTCCTGAGCCTGTCCTTTCGTTACCTGAATCCAGGCCAGTTGGGCTGGGCTGCTCAGGGCTGAGCGGTACCCAAGGTGCCGGCTCTGAAGATGTGCGCTTGTGCTTGATGCTTACAGGCAGGGGTGGGCTCCTCTTGCTTCTTGTGTCATCAGCAAAGATGGATGAGCTGGTAAGGAAGGGTGAATATGCCCCCTGGGGAGCTAAACACAGAGCAAGAACAGATCTGGGGTCAGCAGAAAGCTGGCACTGAGCAGGGCTCCTGGGCCAAAGCTCCAGGGCAGAATGGGCACAAATGCATGGGCAGGGACTTTCTTTTTCTCTGGTTGTAGGTCTGACTGGAGAAATGCGTCAGTTTGGAAGCAGAGCTGAGATCAGCAGAGGGGAAGTCAGGCAGGACTTGGTGAGTCTCCCAGAAAGCAGGGTGGCTCTTGGAGGTGGGACACACCATGGGAAGGCTGGGCAAGGAAAGTGGGAGCTGGTGTTGCTAAGGAGCAGAACTGTGATGCTCCTGCTGTTTCTGCTTGCAGCTTTGTTTTCCCAGCCCTGTCTCTAAAGGTGTGCTCCTCTGCCTCTCCCAACAGCAGCAGTATTTGGAGGGGGCAGTGCATCCTAATGGCACCAGCGTAGGGCGTCCAAGGGCGAGCACACACTGCATGGCTTTTAAAAGCAGGGATTGGTGCTAGGACAGGCCAGCCAGCACAAGCCAGTCTTGGTCCTTCAAGAAGCAGAGGACAGAATGATGCCCTAGGGCACCAGACAACCCCTCACTCCCCATCAGGGGCCCAGCTCCCTCCCAGACCACCCCTCTGTCAATGGAGCTGGGCTGCAGCAGCAGCAGCTTACCCTGCCAGCAGGACCCCACTGCAGGCTCTCACCTGGCTTTGCCTGCTGGGGCGGGAGTGGAGCCGCATAGGAGGGGGCTGGCGGCACGTCCAGGCTGCAGAGGTGGGTGGCTGGTGGGGGGCAGGTGTCTGGCCACCTGCCCCAGGGCACTGTCCCTGCTGCCTCTGGCCTAGGGGCCATGGCAGGGTAGCAACTCTGGGGACGGGCAGACCCCTTCTTCATAGGACCCAGCTAGGAAAGGGACATTTGTGCGTTAGATGGGCCGGGTATGGCTGGGCAGGTACAGGAGCACCTGCTCCGGTGCAGTGGGAGTGGGGGCAGCAGTGGAACATGTGGCCCCAGGTCAGAGCCTGTTAGGACCTCACCTTCTCATCCAGGTCTTCGTCACTCTCATACATGTCATCTTGGCCCAGCCACCACTCATACTCCACGTGGACATTGGGGTTGAACTGATTGCTCTGGGCCTGCAGCAGCTGGGGCACAGAGGAGCTCCCTGAGGACCCATCAGCCCTGTCTTGCCCCACAGACAGCTGCTGGCCCCATCTCAAACACCCTGCCCATCAGGGCAATGTCTGCATGCTGTGAGTGGTGCTTCCCAGAAGCAAGGGGGTTTTGCGAAGGTCTCCAAACACACAAATCAGGATGTGGCAGAAGCAAGACTCGGACTCACTGCAGAGATGTGCTCACCCCATGCAGATCCCCCTGCCCAGGCATGGCATGACCCCGCCTCACCTCTCCCAAACCACTCTGCCCTGAGGGACCCCACGCCAGCAGGGCCAGCATCCGCTGGACCCCTCCGCACCCTCCTCTGCATCCCACACTGGCACTGGAGATGCTAAGGGGCGTGGGTGGCCCTGCAGGATGCATCCACATGGGTGTGGGTCCCCTGCCACTTTCTGCCACTGGGATGTGTCCCAAAACCATGACGTCTTACCAGCTCTTCACACAGGGGATGTCTCATCCTCCTGGCAACATCCAGGGCTGTCTCACCTGCTTCATTAGCTGTGGGGGTGAAAACAGCAGCCTTGAACACCACAAGCCCTCCCTGTATTCAGCACATTGAAGAGCAGTGCTGTATTTGGGGCATCTGGGGCCAAATAAGCCTCAAAGAAAGGACAGCCTAAACCCAGACCAAAAATGGCTCAGGCCATTAAGGAATGGTGGTGGGAAGATGAAGAAGAGGGCAGGAGCTGAGACAACCAGATAAGGAGAGAAAGGAGCACAAGTAAATTCTGATGACTCACAGAGATGGGACAGGATAGAGGGACAGAAGAGCTCAGTTACTGCCAGAGCCTAAAGGCTACAAAATCAGAGGAGGACTCCATAGCCAGCAGCCCTTGTCTGTGATCAGTGATCTGTGTCACTGCAGAGAGCTTTGGGCAGAGCCGGTACATGTGTCCTGATGCCTGGTGGTCACATAGACTGCCCGGACACCCAGGTGCCAGTGCTTTCAAGCAGGGGTGTGAGTGCAAGCGTGACCAAGTGACAACTGCTTTACTTCAGTTTCACTTTAAACTAAAACCCCTTCCACTCCTGGGAGGTCGGAGGGTGGAACCTGTGATGGTGTTGCTGTAACTCTGCAACACCCCCACAAGTCTGGCTGGGAAGGGTGGGCTGGGGGGACTCTGGGGAAAGGGGAGGGTGGGAGAAGGGAACAGCAAGAGGTCTGGACCCTGAGGGACCACAGAGCATCCCTAGACCAGTGGCAGGGTCTGCACTGTGCACTCAAGATGCTCGAGGTACCAGTGGCAGTCGGTAAAAACAGATCAGGCACGGCTGCGCCTGGCATGGTCGAGGCAGTGAGAAATTTGGCTGTCAATCACTGTGCAACTGGGAGACATGCACCCAGCTCCTGCCGCCCCGTCACAGTCTCTCTGCCCTCTGAGGGGCTGCCACCATGCTGCCTGGAATGGGAGAGCATCCCAGGAGGCAAGGTTCAACACACTTACCAGCTCGGCTGATACCTGATGGTGGAAACATTTGTGCCCTCCAATTTCACCCAGGATCCTAGTTTTAAAGCACACTTCTGTGTTGTGAAGAGGAGAGTCATGGGCAGTATAAATGGTTGGACCTGTGATCTGGGCTCCAGAGCACCAGCACACACCATCTCTGAGCCAGCACTTTGGCAGCCCTCTCACCTGCTCTCCAGCATTGCAGCATTAGCTTTGAAAATGAGTTAAGTGCCTGTTTCAGCTCCTGCTGTGCATGTGCTTCATGTGGAAGAACAGCTCAGGCAGAGTTTGCCTTGCTGGGCTCTGCCAACTCAGTGAGCCCCACCAGCACAGTCCCACCACGGAGTTGCCAGTCACAGGCAGGCCTGTGGCTGCCCACCTGGGAGGGGGACAAGTGAAGTGGGGTAGAGGCATGAGCTCCCTGGGGTCAGGAGCACCCCACAGGAAGCTGGTTCCTCCCTGGGGAGCAGAGAGGAGCATTCCCTGCTCTGAGCTGGACAGCAAAGCCACCGCTTCTGTCCCAGGCTGCCAAGAGCAGGAATCTGTGAGATGTGGTCACCCCAATTCTGGAGGGCCATGTGCACCCCAAACCAGCTTATGAAAACTGCTGAGCCTGGAGAGCCAACCAAGAGCAGTGTCAGAGCAGGGCACCTTGCTGGACATGCAGAGAAGAGCCTGAGGCTGAGGCAGTCACTCCACAAGCAGGGTCCTCACCCAACACCATCATCAACCCACCTCTCCTCAGCCTCTCCCCAGCCACAGACAAGCACTGCTGAGCACTTTAGCAAGGCTAAGGAGGTGTGTCCAGAGAACATCTGAGAAGACTCCCTGTGTGTGCATGGGATGTGGGGGTTCCACAGCCACTCACTGATGGTGGTGTCGGCTTTGGCCTTCAGCAGCAGCTTGACACACTCAGGTTTGTTGTGAGAGCAGCAGTAGTGAAGAGGCGTGTTCCCCTCTGCTGTCTGCTTTGCCAAGCTCCCGCTGCAGCAGAGAGTGGATAATGTCAGCACCCCCAGGAAGACCTGCCCGCCCCAGCCACAGCAAACACTGCCTGGTGCTGGCACACGTGTCCTTCTTCCCACCTCACCCAAAGAAGAGGTGGTCATCTCCACTGTCACACCTCAACCCAGAGGAGATGAGGGAACGCAAGGCCCCTCTGATCTAGGGGTAGTTACCCCAAGCCCAGCCCAAGGCACGTTTACTGGGAGGTCTGCCCTGGTGACTTTTCTCTTTTTTTGGGAGCATTTTGGAGAAGATCATGTCTTGCACCTTTCACTAGCACAGCTTAGCCATGACAAGCTGACTGGATGTCATGAGCTTACCTGTTCTGGACAAGAAAATCAACAATATGCAAAGAAGTTCGATCAGACAACAGAACTGCCAGGTGGAGGATGGTCTCCCCAGGTTCCTGTAACCAAGAAAAATGCAGCAAGGCTGAGACTACATCTGCCCACACCACCACCGCAGATAGGAGCACTGTCCTTTAGGGACTGTCCTTACAGATTTAACATCCCTGAGAGGTTAACAGGCTTGACTCTGTCTTCAGAGTCATGGCCATCAAGGCTGGTGAGAACCTAGTTAACATGTGTAGAGCCATGGCTCATGGCTTCATGAAGAAGAATCAATCATCCCCTTTTCACATTTAGAAACTGAGGCAAACAAAGGTGACTTTTCTCCCCAGGCCACTGGCTGAACTTTGCCAAGTCCATGACCTCCGTGGTGTGCAATGGCTGCTCCCCGTGCAGCTGCTTCTCACTTTCAGTTTGTCCCAAGACATCCCATACTGATGGTGCTTCTTGCTCACTGCAGTATTTTGCTTCTTTGCTTTTACTCTGGAGGACACTCATAGGTGTCCTTGCTGGCAAAGGGGGTGGCACAGCAGTGTGCCTGCAGCTCTGAGGGTTAGGGCTGTGCTCTCTTCTTGTACTTACAGCAAGGACCCACACTGCGGTTTTGCAGGAAAAAATGCTGCCTTTATTTTTCAGCCTACAGTGAGACTTTGTTGTCCTGAGAAAACCCACTCAGAAGTTTACAAGTAAATCTCAGTTACACGTTGGCCTTTGGAAAGTCTTGGGCTTGTGGTTATGACTTCTGGCCCCAACACACACAGCACGAGGAGGGCTGTGAGGTCGCAGCCAGAAAACCTCCCTCTGCCATGATGTTCCTCACCCTGCTTGAGTCTGCCTGTTGCTCCTGGCTCACAGAAAGCACCATTTTCATATGAAAACTCTGTCCCCTCCTAGGCACAGGGGTCCTTACGGACAGGCTGGAGAGACGATAGCAAAGTTATTTGCCATACAGGGCCATGGGACAGGTTGCCATACCTGCAGAGGTGCCAGCACAGGCTTGCTCAAATCCACATCCTGTGCATATGCTTGGAGCAAACAAAATATATTCTTGTCCTTGATGGCTTCTGGGAGGCTGGAGGACTGAGCAGCAGGGTTCCTCTTGGCATATTTCTTCTCAACGTACTTGGAAAAGATGAAATTTTTCCGAAAGGCCCTGGCAGAGACCAGCCGAATGAGAGTTAGGGGCCACATAGTGATGCAGTGTCCATCCTGAAGCCACCCTCCTCCTCTCCCACTGCCCCAGCCACCTTCCCTCTCTCTGCTTCAGACCTCCCAGGCAGTTTAGCACCTTTCCTCTTTCTGTCCTGTCCCGTTCCCTAGACTCCTCTGCAGCAGCATTCATAGTAACTCCTACAAAACACTGTGGTTTTCTTGAAGTTTCCGCTCCTGCAGTTACGTAATTAAACAAGAACTTAACTTTCATGCATTTAAAGTGTGAGCACTGCCATGGCCAGGCGCAAGGACCTCTGCACCCACTGCAGGAAGCCAGAACCAGCTCCCTGTCTTTCCTTCCTGCAGGGATCCCACCACCTTCATCCAACACTCCACAGTCTTGTGCCGGGAGGGACAGGGAAGGGTTGGTTCTTCTCCCCCTCTCCCAGGCACTCATTGCTTTCCAGAACCCCCTCCATCGCCTCTGCTCTGGGATGAGGAGCCCTGATCTCTCCACCCTTCCCAGGTGGGAGGTGCTCAGGGATGCACTGGGGATTTATATAGGGTCCTGGTGATGTTTTCCGCCCTCCTCTCCCTTCCCTTCCTCCCAGCCCTGACCCACCCTTTGCCTTTCAGACCCCTCTGCCCTCACAGTTCAGTACTGGGCTCAGCTCCCTGATGGTGACAATTAGGGGAGGGAGCAGAATTCTCAAGGACTGGGAAACATCATGTGCCATGAACTGGCTGAGAGTATCCATGTGTCCGGAACGGCTTCCAGACAAGGACTGGCCAAGTAAGCTGGGTCTCTACCCCTTACAAAGGGACAAGAACAGCAGAAGTGGTCACTCGCCAGAGGATCTGGGGTGGCCTCATGGGCGAAGCAGTGCTCCTAAGAGACAAGGCCATTGTGGAAGAGCTGAATTATTAATTTCACACAGTTTCAATTTCCCCAGCATCCAAGCAGAAGGGTGGATCTGGCAACCTTGACCATGCTGTTCCAGTTGTATTTTCCTGCTCTCCCAGCTCTCTGCTGCTCTCTCCCTGCCAAGTGCACTTCCTTATGCACCTGTTCACTGCAGGGTAGGTCCACGCTGTCTAAACAGTGCCCTAGTCAGTACTTACATGCCTTTAATGGAACCTGATCGTGCCTGGTCGGCCTGCCCTCCAGTCTCCTGAGAGTCCCCTCGGCCTCTGACAGTAAGCTCCCCAGCTATGTGTTCCCCCCACTGAAGAACTCCGATGTACCCCAGGTTTATGGCACTCAGCCCTGAAGAAGCCCCTAGCTATTGCTGGTACCAGCCACACTACCCCAGCTCTCCTCTGTCCTCTGCAGAGCCTAGAGGCTGGGGTGCTCTGGGATGAAGGACAGGGGTTCCCGCATTCTCAGCGGATCCTTGCTCGATGCCTGTGCTGATCCCACTGACCCTGGGCCTCAGCTGCTGGACACAACGAACTGCTCTGCACCACCTAAGTTCCTGTCCCCCATCCCACTCCACCCGCCCACCCTTCCCTGCCCTGCTGGTACACAGCCAGGGCTGTTCTGCTTGGCAGCTCCATTTATTTCTCTTCTTGCCTTTCCCTTTCCAGCACCAATTCCTCAATCCCCTCTCCTGACCTCAATGCTAATCCTTTAGCTGTCTGCTGGCTCTTCCTCACTCTTTTTCTCTCTTTTATCAAACCTTTTCTGCTGGACGTGATGAAATTTCTTCTAAGGCTAAGTTATGGTCTGGGGAGGAGATTGGGCAGTGCCATGTGTCTGGTCACTACAGGGAGCACACAGGACTGCAGAGTGTGTGCCCATGGGTGAGGGCCCCGTATGTAACCTCCCACAAAAAAACAGCTCTTGCGGAGCAACTCACATATCACTGTGCACTGTGGGCTTCAAGGAAAAGCTGCAGAGATTTGCTTCCATGATGTCGTTGAAGCCAGAGTTGCTGATATTCCTTGCCAGCTGCAAGAACAGCCAAGCTAGAGGTGACATGGGGCATGCAGCAGGTCTACATGCATGGCAGCAGGAGAGGGAGCTCCAGGCTGAGATCCTAACCAGGTATTGAGGGGATGTCAAGAGGTGCCATGATGTCTGTGCCCAGTGGCCAGAGACTGCCCTGACTCCTACTGCTGAGATTTTCCAACTCCAGCAGTGCAACCAACCCCAGAGCCACCATCTGGGCTCAAATCTAGGCAAGCAGTGATCCCTGCCAAACACTCCCATCCCCTACCCTGATGCCCACCAGCTGCCAGGAGCTCCCATCACAGCTGTACCAAACTCATGAGTACCTGGAGCATCATGACCCTAAAACAGTCCCATGCAAGGTCTCCAACCCCCTGCCTGTCCCACACTCCACTCTACCACAGTTCAAGCTTGGCCTTACCCCACAGACCCCCTGCACCAGGGCATGCAAGATGAGGAAAGGGGACTGAAGGAGACGGGTGACCCAGCAACAGCGAAATTACTCCCCTTTGTCCTCCCTGAAGATGACAATTTCTGCCACAATAACCACTAAAGCCTGGGAATTACAGGTGAGTATGGGCCAGCTTAACAGGTGAAAGACCCACTGAATTAACTTAGTTTCAGGAAGGCCACAGCAGAAGCAGGGAGAGACTTGAGGACAGAGCACACCAGCAGTGTCCTACCAGCAATTCAGAGGTTGCCAGCTTGTCCAGAGACAGCGACTGGATGCGGGAGAGATGCACACCCATCTCTCTGTGAATCCCAGAGCACTCAATGCAGATCAGGATGCCCAAGTTAATGGAGAGCCAAGTGGGATCTGTAGAGACAAGACTACCAGGCTCATGTGCATCTCCTGCCTCTCCTTCCCACCAGGCCCCCACCACCCAAGGGCACAAGCTCCACAGCAGGACAGATGGGAAGGGCAAGACCCCAGATGCCTGTGGGTCTCCAGGAGCTGGATGCCACGGAGGGCAGGGCAGAGCTCTGTCTGTCCAGGAGGGAGGAAGCACAGTGGCCCCACAGCCATGGGCTGGCTCTCACCTGGGGCCAAGCAGTCGCAGCACTCCCTGTTCCCAGGCATGCCTCTGATCTCCTCAATGATGGCCCGGATCAGCTCCTCCCGGCTGCTCTCCCCTCCGCCCTGCACCTTGCTGAAGGCCACGTTCAGCGCCTCCTCCTTGCTGTTGCTGAGGACGGACACCCAGCTGCATGAGCAGAAAGCGGTTTAGGAGTGGGGTCCTGTGTGGCTGTGCTCCAGCTGCAGGGCAAGGAGGGCAGCAGGGTTCATCCCACTGCTGCAGGGGAGATCCTGCTCTGCCCCAGCTTGCACAGCAGCCACCACACACAAAGGTCCTGCATGGGACACCAGCAGAAAACTGGGTGCCAGGAGCCTCTATCAAGCTCCATGTCCTGCTCATGGCCAGCCATCCCCCCCAGAGTGACTGGGACACAGTCAGGATGGGAAGGGCATCAAACAAGGGGCTGCAGCCTGCTGCTCAATTAACCAAAGAGCTGGCTCCTCATCAGCAGCCAGAGGAGCATTTTTTGGTCCACAGCAAGGCACCAGCAGTACTTACGCAACACAGTCCTGCTCATCCTCTGCCAGGAAGCGGTAGGTGCGATTATCTGAAACACACAGAGCCAGTCTCCTCTAGGCAACCCACTTGTCCGTCTCACCTGCCAGGCTCATGGCAGGGCACAACACACCTGAGCTGGGCTCAGCAGAGCCAGGACTAGTGTCCAGCCTGGGCAGCTGGGATGACAGTCACCTCTGTCTCGCTCAGCCCCTCCCCAGTGCACCCCAGGCAAAGGGACCTGCTCCTGTACCAGGAATGAGGGATGCTGGGTTAGCTAATCTGCAGCCTAGGAACTACACGTGCTTGGTCTCCAAGCACCCTGCAGTGCCCTACAGCGGTGCTATCTCACACTCTGCATGTGCATTACTGCTCCTGAGCAGAGCTGCCTCCTGGCACAATTTCCCCAGGGTAATCTCCCCAAGGTGGCCCAAAGCTGCAGAGCTTCCCCTCCTCTGTGCCCACACTTGCTCTCTGAGTCCAAAGCACTGCTGCCTCTCCGGGCCCTTCCCAGAGGAACTGCAGGGCAGGCATCAGCACTCACGGGAAACCAGATCAAAGCATTTCTTGTCATCCACGTTAGGCTTCACCTGGCAGGTCAGTAAATTCAGCTTGGCTGGTGGGCGGTTGAGCTACAAGCAGAATGAGGGAGCATCAAAGGGCTGTAGTTCAGTGGTGACAAGCACTGCCTGGGTCTGCAGCAGAGCCACAGATCTGCCTTGCGCCCAGCACTTTGTCTTTGGCTCTGCTCTAAGGAGCAATGCAAGAAATAGCAACACAGACACCCAACAACCACCCCATGCTTGGAGCTAGGTCCCCAGGCTCATGCCCTTCCATGCACACAGGCACGTGAGGCCCTCCTGTATTTGTCGAAAGCTCTCTTGGGTTGCAGGGACTTAAGACTCAACAGAAAGCCTCTTACACACAGCCCAGCAGGCCAGGCATGAGGGCTCTAACAAGCCCCAGGAAGCCACCAGCATGCCTGGCAGTGGCAGGCTCTGCAGACCCTGCAGGGGCAGCTCCCAGGCAGGAGCAGAGTGGAAGAAGCAGTTCTTACCATGCTGTGAGAGATGGTCAGGTAGCCATTGCTGATGGTGCATTTCCTCTTCTGCCAGACTTTTCTCAACCTGGAAATAAGCGGAGGATGAGCTGAGAGGACACACACGTGGAGAAGGAGATGTGCAATGCAAGAGCCATGCAAGACATAACACGGGGCCACAGCTCTCATCAGATGTGCCAGCTGGACTGCCATGGATAGAATCTGTTGCTCTTGGTCTGTTCTGGACTGAGAAGGACCTGTCATACAGCATAAGACAGGCTTGTACAGACAGACAGCACAGCTGCTGTGGAGGTGATACAGGTACAGAGCATCAGTCAGGGAAGCAGGACTTGCTAGCAGAGCATGAAGCCCTTTGCAGAAGTCACCAGCAAACATCCAAGACCATCACCTCCAAACTGCTCCCAGGCTGGCTTTCCTGTGCCTGCCATTCAGGGCAGACTGTAACACAGGGGAAAGTTGGAAGAGATATACCCAAAAGGGGAGAGAGACTGAACTTCAGTCTGCAGTGAAGGAGACTCCTGAGCCCCAGTTCATTATTTTCTGTCCAGTTTCAGGTTTTTCTAGGACACTTCACAGTCCTTTCCAGGTGCGCAAGTCTCCCAGTGCAGGACCCCTGTGATTCCCAGCAAGCATCCTCCCATGCACTGATGGGATATGATCCTCTTTCCAGTGACAGTGGAGTGCTTTCCAAGAGCTCTGCATCTGGCTCCTGGGAGAGGGGCACAGGATGGCTGCTGGCTCTTTATCCACTCTGGCCCACAATGCCATCTCCAAGGCATCACCGACCTGTGCTGCGTCTAATTCACCCCACATTTCTGCTCCCTCCCCTAATTCTCACCATCAGGGAGCTGAGCCCAGTACTGAACTGTGAGGGCAGAGGGGTCTGAAAGGCAAAGGATGGGTCAGGGCTGGGAGGAAGGGAAGGGAGAGGAGGGCGGAAAACATCACCAGGACCCTATATAAATCCCCAGTGCATCCCTGAGCACCTCCCACCTGGGAAGGGTGGAGAGATCCCAGAGCAGAGGCGATGGAGGGGGTTCTGGAAAGCAATGAGTGCCTGGGAGAGGGGGAGAAGAACCAACCCTTCCCTGTCCCTCCCGGCACAAGACTGTGGAGTGTTGGATGAAGGTGATGGGATCCCTGCAGGAAGGAAAGACAGGGAGCTGGTTCTGGCTTCCTGCAGTGGGTGCAGGGGTCCTCACTCCCCGTGCTTGCAGGACTTGAAGAGGACATTGGGCAGCTTTGCAGGAGAGGAATACCCTCAGAGCTAAAAGACAGACACAAGCTGCCTGGAGGTCTGTGTGAAAGCTGTTGGAGGCTGCGACAGTGTTGAGCACACCTTTGTGCATGCTTGTCCTGTTCCTCTGCCTTGTTGCCACCCCAGGGAGAGGAGGTTGGTCTGGGTGAGCCCTGCTCTGGCTCCAGGTCACCAAAGCACAAGGGAATGGGGCATGCTGGATCCCAACTTACCCATCGCTTTTCTTGAAGAGGGTCCCCGACTTCTCTGTGCCATACTGCTTATTCCCTTGCAGCTGGTGCATGTTGTACCCTGCCTGCTTGTTCCCAGGGTCCTGGCAGAAGGAAAGAAATAGCAGCAAGGCCCTACCCTATCAGTACCGCTGGCAACCAAGAGCATGTCCTCACGGAACTGCCAGGGACCCTGTGCTCCCCAGAGCTCACCAGAAACCCTGTGGCTTTCTGCATCGGCAGGCAGGCACCATATAAGCAGCTGTCATGTCATGCCCTCTACAAGCAGCACCCCGCGTTCCCTCGCAAGAAGGATCAGACTTTACCTCTTTCTGCTCCAGCTGCAACACCACTTTCAGCTGATCCCGAAGGGCACAGAGTTGCTTCTTCTCCTCGTCCTGCCTGATCTTCATCTGAAAGTTGCCAGAGTGCAGTGAGCCAGCTGCTCTTGTGGCAGGAGGAGGCTCCTGCCGCAGCTCATCCCACTCCTCCCGGGCGGAGGTGCCCCACAGCACCCTCTGCCCTCGCCGCCTCCCCGCAGCCGTGGGATGCATTGAGCTCCGTTCCTACGGGGGGAGGCTGCCGCTCCTCCCCTGCAGCGCTATGGTGTGTGGTATGTGCAAGAAGCACTTCAGTGGAAACTTCGCTGGGGGGAGGGAACAGGCATCCCCTCAGCAACAGGACTCCTGCAACATGAGAGCAGTCTGCATTTTACTGAGAAAACAGCTGTTTGCAGCTCTCTGCGGTGTAAAAACAAACAACAGCTTGAAGGTCACCATGGTGGTTGGTTTTTTTTTTTTCCCTTGGTAGTGTCAGTAATTAAAATAATTAAAAGGTCTCCAAGCCATCAAAAAGTTGATGGACCTTGGCACAGGAATGTGGCCCTGAAACAGCCTGGGGATTTGACTGCATGAGAAATCCATAAGAAGCTGCTTGCTGTGCTTGGTTACCCTGGTCTGGGGTGGCACCTCCCCCCCTTTTTGTTATTTACATAATGAATTTTAATATGAATGATTACAAACTGTGGAGCAAGCAGGGCAACACCCCTAAAGCAGATTAATTCAAACAAAGCAGCAGATACCCAGAGGAGACCTGCACTACAGGACCAGGGGAGAGATGAGTTACAAGTGATGCTGACACAGTATCTGGGTGAGGACCATATCTCAAGCCTCTGCAAATCTTGATTTGCAAGGAGGTATGGAGAAGGATGAGCAAGCCCAAGCAAAGTGGAACAGAGGTCTAGAAATGCTGGGAAACTGACACAAACCCTCTGGTGCACTTGTAGGACATAGTATCACCTGGGACATGAGCACTCAGACTGTGTCTGAAAGCCTTGCCACTTGGAAAAATTCCCTTCTGTCTCTGGGCTGTGTATGACTGACGGAGTCCAAAGTAAAAAGCTAAAGTTCACAAGGCTTACATGACCTGCCCCTGCAGCAAAACAAAGCCCCTGAGGAAGTGCATTAAAAGCTTGAGTTGGCAGCAACAGGCATGGAAAGGTAAGAGCACAAATGAGAAATCTGGAAGACTGCAGAGCAGCTAGGGCTTTGGCAGATGAAGATGTTAGTGCCTTCTTGGTACCCATGTTTATGCTTGTTCTTCCTACTCTGTGTCCTGGGGTATGGCACCGTAATTTTCCCACTCCCAGTGATGGCTGCATTTTACCCCTCCATGGGCCACTGCACATCAGAGGATCAGGAAATACTGATTAACAGATGCAAAGAGCTGCAAAAGTCCTCAGTTCTGCTTCTACAGGGGAAGAGGAGGCCCTGTGGAAGACAGCCCTGCTTTCCAGCCTGCTCCTACTCGCTGCACCCAACTTCAGATGAATACTCACACTCTGCAGCTCTGGGATGAGCTTCTCTGTAAACTTCTTAAGTTTTGCTGTTGTGTTTAAACATTCCTGGAAAAAACTGAGAGGAGAGGCTAACATAAGGACATGCCCTGAAATCCTGTTCTTAGAACTGGCTGTGAAACCTACAGACCTCAGGCTCCCCTGTGCTCCTGCCTCAGAGCACATCATGCCTTCAACAGACAGGGCTTTCGCTTCATAGTTGCAAAAATCTTTCTTAGAAAATGTATTTTAGAAAGATTTGAAGGCAGTTAAATTCAGGGATAGCACTCAGCACACTGTGTTCTTTGCATCCCAGATTTCTGCTTTACACTGGCTTATGAAAAATGTCAGACTAAAGAGAGGAAGCACACCCCGTTGAGACCCTTCCCTCCGCTGCCTTCAGAAGAGGACTTTCAGCAAGTTACAGGACAGGCCACGCTGACTGTGGGAACCCAGGTCCTGCAAGTTAAGCCACCCCCAGGTCCCCTCTACAGCCTGGAGAGAAAGGGTGTGCAGGCAGGTTACTGGTCGCTCTTACTTGAACTGTGAGCTGCAGTGCTTGATGTGGTTTTGCAGTAGGTCAATCCCTTTCTTGGTTTTGATCTCGTTCACTTTGATTAGATACTGATGGAAAAAGGACACAGGAACTGAATTTGTAGGTTAGAGAGAAATGCCTTTTATGTACTTTTTGATGGGCCCCCTCCCAGTGTGTTGTGGCCCATCCTGGCAATCATGCCCTGATGGGAGCAGCTCATGTGGCTTTTATGGGGTGAGAAGATGGTGGTAAGCAGGACCCAGTGCTTTGATCTGGCCAATAGAGTGGTGGACCCACGGTGGTGTCATGGACCCTGGGCTTGCTGGGCTTTATTTATGCAGGGCAAACACTCAATTAATACACCCTCAAGGATTCACTGTTCATGGTGCCTTCACCGAAGAATGGCCAGCTTTCCTGTAGACCTTCAAACATCATCACTCAAGAGCCAAGTTCCTCCAAGACCCACTAGACTTGATCCATGAACTTCACCACCTCCACCTGACTCTACCGACAATGTCAGTGCTGCAAGCCTGCCTGCCTATATGCTACACACAGCTGGCATCTCAGCCTGCCTTGAGGACCTTCAGGAGCAAGCTAAAGGTTCAGATTTCCAGCCCAAATTTGTCCACCACCTCACCCAGCCCATCCTCCACCACCTGTCACCCATGAAAACCAACACTGGCTCTTTCAGTTGGTGGACTGACAACATGAAACAATGTGTTGTGCTGTGAAACATGTTGAGTACTTCCACATCCATCTCTGGACTACTCCTACACCAGCATCAGCTGTCTTGAGATCGCAACTACTGTAAAAACAGCAACCTACAAACAACCATTTCCAGAAGACCCACAGGCCAACACAGTAAATCACCTTCCAATATACATGTTCAACGTGGCCAGCCTCAGACTTCCCCGTATTTTTTCTGAGGGAATCATTCAAAACACCCTCAATCCATCAGAATAAGTGTTCCCTAGAAGACACCCTCTCAGGAACCCAAATGCCACATGTAGACTCACATCAGCACAGAACGAAACTTCCACCTGACCTACTGGCTCTGTTAAAGGGCAATGCAGCTCCATAGCACAAGGCCTTCTGATAATGGAAGTGGACAACAGTTTCAGTATGGAAACAGTAACTGTTCCCAAAACATGGTTACAAAGAGCTGGATATTTTGAATGAAGTTGGTATCTTCCAATTTTTACTCATGCTGTTGCTTGTGATGTGTGGTAGTGGGAGCAGGAAAGCCATTTGCGGGGTAGTTGGGCTGAGTTTATCCCAACAAGCAGAGGGAGGGCTATGGGACCGTCTGAGAGGGAGCAGGGACCTCAGTGCCAGCAGCACCCACTGCAGACAGTCAGGAAGAAGCTTGGATCTAAAGCTTTCATGGGATCTTTC
Organism: Sula dactylatra; assembly: GCA_013389905.1. Lineage (NCBI taxonomy): Eukaryota > Metazoa > Chordata > Aves > Suliformes > Sulidae > Sula > Sula dactylatra. The sequence goes on from WEKW01022646.1 coordinate 30,437, forward strand.
CCAAATTGTTATCTCTACTGCCGGATTAATATAGGCTTAAGCTTTGGCTAAACTCCTTGATCAGACCACCATGCCACAGGCTGGCTTGAGCCTACCACAACCCAGGCAGCTCTCCAACTGAGGGAATATGCCCAGGATCTCAACAGCACAACGAACATGACCTGCTGAGTAATGGTCCCTGGGGATCTGCAGGCCACCTTGGTGCTGCTCCCCAGGGGCCAAGCAGAGGGAGCTGCCAGATGCTGCCAGTGCCTGGGGCAGAGCCTGGGGGATTTCAGCATCCCAGGAAGGCAGAGAGGGACTTGCAATACCCTGGACACAAGCATCACTTACTGACCAGGAACAGAAGATGGTCCTGAATGAAAAATCAGTGTGGATTCAGACAAAAAAGCTGCTTTGAGACAACCCCAGGTCAGAGAGCAAGTAAGAAACACCAGCATGAGAGTCACTGCTGAAGTCTGCCCGCTCCAGACCAGGATCGCTGGGGCTGTGGCACAGTTGCTGTGCACCAAAGGAAGGGAAATTCATCCCTTGGATGCTGATTCAGCAACTCTAACACTGCTCCACTGTGCATGGCACAGGCTGGTCCTTGTCCTTACCTCACACATGTTCAGCTGGAAGGTCCTACGCTCCTTCTCCATCTCCTCGGCGATCTCCCCCCCGCTCACCTCGCTCCGCACCATGCCGTGCTGCTTTGCCAGCTCGCGCTTCTCCTTCTCTATCTTGGCACTCAAGGAAAGAGGAGAGACACATGAAAGGCTCTGTCCAACTGCCGGTGAAGGCAGACAAAAAAGAGCCTCCAAGTCCAGGCCTTGGGATGAGGGAGCCTGAAGACTTACAGTTTGCTCTCATAGTCTTTGCAGGCCTTCTCAAAGGGCTTCTTGAACTCCTAGGGAGAGCCAAAGGCACCATTTAATGACTATGACCAGGGCAGAGCCTTCCTCATCCTCAGTGTACTGCATTCCCACTGGGTCACCCTAGCATAAAGGCCCTTGCAGACCCAGGACATGGCTGTCCACAGAAGCGTCCCTCCCCAGGAAGGTCCTTGCCTCTCCTCAGTGCACAGTGGACAGGACAAGTGTGCTCACCAGTGCAGGTTCACTCACGGCCACGTGCTTGCACACACACACACAATAGGCTCCAAAACATACATCACACATATGTATATCACATAGGTATGTACGTATGTGTAGCCAGCTATAACACCTTTCACAAACTCACAATTTTAAGGGCAGAAGGAATTGCTCAGACATGCACAAGCCAGAAAGTACCAACCAGGTTCTCACCTGCTGAAGCCAGAATGTCCTGTTGAACCAGAACACCACTCTGAGAGACATCAGAAACCCACCCAAACCTGGCAACATCAGCGCAATCTGAGTCTTCCCCAGGTATTCATTTAATGGTGAATTAGTCTTGCTGCTAAAAAGCCGTCATTTGTTTCTCATTTGACCTTGCATGACTTAGCTTCTCTCCAGTGTCTACCATCTTGGTATGTTCACATCTGCATTTGTCCATTAAATGCATTTACTCAAATCACCCATGTTCTGCCCTGTTCGCACCACTTACTGCTCTGCAAACCTCTGTGTTAAAGAAAGACAGAGTAAGTCAGGTTGGAGGGGACTTCAGGAGGTCTCTAGTCTAAACTCCCACTCCAGGCAGGGACAGCACTGAATTCAGACCAGGCTATGCGCAGACAGATACTGAAAAACCCCAAGGATGGAGATCCCACAGCCTCTCTGGGTCCCTGTCTCAATGCCTCTCTGTCCCCCAAGGTGAAATTTCTTTTTTTATGTCAAGGCAGAACCTCGTCGGGACAGATCTTGCATTTATCTGCATTCTAATGAAAATGTCAAACTAATTCAGGTCAGCCTCTGATTCCTGTTGGACCCCTTCAGCTTAAATAATGACTCCTTGCAGGCAGCTAGTTTTTTCCCTCTCTCTCTGCCTGTTTTCTTGGTTCCCAATCTTCTTGACATCATTCTTAACTAAGCAAATAGTGGATTTTTTCCTTCATATTTTATATTCTTTTACCAATTTACTTCACACCAGAAGTTCCAGAATTTGCTCTCTTCTTCCACTTTCATGCTCCTGTATAGCACAAGCTTCCAAATGGATGCCTATATGCTTGTAATTTGTTTCAGTGTTTGGCAATTAGTCCTGTGGAAGTCCCCAAACCCTGCCACAGTTCCCATCCCTCTTTCTGCAATCCTGTCCAAAACTTTCCCTCCACTTTCCCAGAGGTTCAGCTGTTTGCTCAAGGATCCCCAGCCCAGCTCTGATACGGCCCAGCTGCAAAACCCTCATCAAGCATCCGAGGAAACTGCAGAGCTGGGAGAAAAAGCTGGGAGAAAAGCTACAGAGTGGAACCATACAAGATTAAAAGGTAAAATTACAGAGTTTAGGTTGTTGAAACAGGTTTGTTACTAGCTTAAGGATTCAAGAGGAAAAATAACATAATGGAAAAACATAAAATCCTAAAAGAAGAAAACACACGGGGTTTGTAAGAGTATCAGCAGGTCTGGTGGAAGACAGCAATGGCCAATAGCAAGAATCTGTTGCAGGGAGCAGTAGCACTCTCCCTGCTCCTCCCAAGATGGTCTGCCCAGCCACCACTAGTCCTCAGGTGTCTTATTATGGTGCTGAGCATATTAACACCAAGCACATTAAATCCTAACAATCTTGGGTGTGCATCAGCTGATAAATAATTTCTTCACTGTTTCAAGTTGTACATACTTTGCTCACAGAGTCTCTGTGCCCAAAACCACTCAGAGAGGAATGGTGCCAGGTCACAACTGGCAGCTGCTCAACCACCTTAGATACAGGCTACGATCAGCAATCCCTTGACAGTGACCTCGCTCCAGCATCGTGATCAGTCCAGCCTCCTCACCCCGAACACCCACAGGCAGAGGCACCCAGGGGCAATCACAGAGAGCTGATGGCCTGAGTACAGCCACAGGGACTTAGTGGTAGGAACGTGTGTGCAGACTTACCACGGACCATAATGACCTTCACATTGGTTAAAAAAGCAAAAATTAAATAAGAGTTTGATGCTTTTCCTAAAATCTACACTGATGAGCACTGTGAAGATCTCTGATATCTCTGCACTGCTGAAGATCAAATTGCGTGGTCACTTCAGTACTTCCTACTCTGCAGTCCCTGAGAGGTACCTGCAGCTCATAGATATACACACACGCTCAGATTCACACCAGCACACGTGTGCTCACACATGTAAATGCAAGGGCCACAGGTGGGTCTGCGGAGGGAGAACCTCTCTGAGAGGTTGCAAGGGAGTTTGTGTGCAGGTGGCAAGGGAAGATATCAATATTTGGTGCACAACACGCTGGTTTTTCCCCACATAGCAAATGCCACCAGACTCCTCTTTATTCAGCCAGGTGCCTGCAAACAGGCAGAGGTCCCAGCTAAGGGGCACCACTAGCTTGACGTGTGGTGTGGGGTGCCAGCCTCAGGAGGGAGCAGGATCCGGCATACAGGAGGTGCAGGCAGAGCTGCCCTCCCAACACACATCCCTGCTGGAGGGCAAGATGTGAGCTGGGGATGAGACCCCCACTGCTGATACCCACTCTATCTCCAGCCACTCACCAGCCCCACCTCGGCACAGCTCTTTCAGCCCCTGCTTACCCCTTTGAGCTCTTTCATGTCACCCTTTATTAATGACTCCAGGGAAAAGTTAATGTTGTGGTACAAACTCTGCCACTGGAAAGGAAAGAGAGAGATCACACCGCTAGGACTACACCCCTGCACCGCTCCTTGTGCAGAGAAAGCAGAGCTGTTTGTGGGCCTGCAGAGGAACCACTTTGGAAAACAGTCAGCTGCAAGCCTCCATCCTTGGAAATTCCCAAGCTGGAAAAAGCCACAGCCAGCCTGACCCAGTGTTGGTGAGAGTCTGGCTTCAAGCAGGATGGTGGACAGGAGACCTCCAGAGGCCTCCTCTGAGCAGCCTCAGAGATCTGCATGGATGGCCCTGGGCATGCAGGCTGTGTTACTGGCTCTGCAACAGCATGCCAAGCCATCTGCCTCCGTCTGGGGAAGGGGATGAGCTTGGACCTCCAGGCTGTGGCCCAGAGCCTGCTGCTTTTCCTGGAGACCCCCACCAGCATCCCCTTGCAAACCAGGGGCCCCACTCTGATGTACATGCAGGGGGCAGAGCTGCCTACCAGGCTCCTGACAGCAGTCAGCAGCTCCCGGGAGAAGGCAGCAAAGGTGCTAAAGGCGCTGGCCAGCTGCTCCTCGCCCTCCAGCTGGTAGTTGGCTGAGAACTTCTCCTGTGCAGCAATGTGGGCTTCAAGGTGGCTGATGAGGTCTGGGGGAACATGGATGGTCTCCAGAGAGTGCATGGGGAAGGTCAGGATGAATGCCCAAATCCCGCCTTTCTCCTGGGAGTCACCATGCCCAGTTCTGTTCATGCATCTGAGCCAGCTGCTGTTGCCTGCTGCTGCCCCCACCACTACCACCCAGCTATAGGGACCCCTGAGACCCACATTCCCTGCTGTGGTCAACCCAACCTGCAGCGAGAACTCCCCTCATCCATCCATTGCTGTCTCCCTCCTCCTGAGGCTCCATTCTGCCCTGACCTTGTCCACAGCTGTGCTCTGCCTTGGCTGCTTTCCTCATCTTCTGCAGCACAGCTCGGTCGGCATCCAAGGCCTAGAAATGCAAAGAAGATGGTCACTGACTACTTCCATACACACATTTCTGTAACTCACAGTATCCCCAGGGCAGACTGTCCTGCCTGCAGATGGGTGATGACCTAGTGGTAGTAGTCCATGTTTATCTTAAAATATCTGCAAGCCTTCCTGATGTTCTTCTGGAAGAAGTGGTCAAGAATTAAGAGAGAATTAGAAAATATATTAGAAAAAAGAACATACAGCATTGACAGAGAATGTATATTTCAGCGGCAAGAGACTTTAAGTTATAAATTATATTTCCATCACTGTTAGTGTCATTCCTGGGCTGAGAGGAGGAGGCGTAGGTGGTTGAGGGGGAATGTTTGGAGGCATCTAAACTGTCTGCCTATGTAAGAGTGGGTTACAGATGTTATTTCATACAAGCACTGCTTGGAAGGGCTCTCATGCAATCTCTTCTTGGGAGCAGGATTAATGTCAGTACCAGATCAGGTTGGCTGTGCCCAAACTGGGCTTTGAAACTCTCCAAGGATGGAGGTACCTCTGTAGTGACCTCTTGCAGGGCTGCAGCACCCTCTGCAGAAGAAACTTTTCCTAATGCCCCACCTGAACTTCCTGAGCCACAGAGTAGGTACTGCTGCATGTTATACCTGATGATGCCCAAAAAAGCTTGACACTATTGCCTATAACTGCCCTTAGAAGATTTGTGGGCTGCTGTCAGACACACCGTCTTCATCCAGATAAATCAGACCAGCTCTGCCTCTCTGTTACCATCCACCTACCCTGTCTGGTTTCTCCAAATTATTCCTGACTGGGGACAGTATTTCAGGTGTGACCCATTCACCAGACTGATGTCAGCCCTGACAGCTCCCACATTGGGCTGGACTTGCAGGGCTTCGCTCTAAGTGTTGCCCTGACAGTGCCAGAGCTCGAAGACAGGGTGCAGGCTTTTAAGATACATAAACACTGATATGTTGGAGCAAACAGTTTTACAGCAATTTGTGAATGCAAAGGACAGCTCAGGGTGGACTTGCATGCTACAGCTAAGGCTATTTAACAGCTGAGTGGGCAGGTGGGTACCCAGGGGGGTGGTACCACCACTGGTTTTGCCCTCTGTTGTGCACCACATCAGCCAAGCCACACAGCTGAACCCATGTAGTAGAGGAGGATGTGAGTCAGGCTCTGCATGGGTCGGTACAGTCAAGACTGTGGCACGCAGGCACATCACACAGATGCTCAAACCTCCTACATCCACGGCCGCCTTCTTCCTTTCTCCTGAAAATCCCCTCCCTGAAGGTGTAACCTCGGTCCACAAATAACCCATCCCTACCTTTGGGACGGTTCCCTGCCTGCTGGGCTGATGCTGTCAGGCCAGAACACTTCCCTGCTTTAGAGGAGCTGCACCAGGGTGAGACTTATTCCGTAGCATCCCAGAGGCTATCACCAACAGGCACCTCCACTTCGCCAGGCTCCCCTCATCCAGTGAGCCCAGCTGCAAGAGGCAGCACTCCCTCCAAGGCTCATGAAGTGTGTACACGTACAGTCACTGGCCACAAGGCAGGAAATTACATATCTGGCACTTGGTGCAGGAAACCCCAAGCTCCTCCTCTGCCTGTACTTTTACCTGTGTTTGCCTTGCAGGCACATATCTGGTTCTGCACATGGCCGAGCTGTGTGACTTCCCCTTTGGGGACCTGCCTCCAGTGGTGGAAAACTGGCTGATGGCCTCCCCCTGCAGCCCAGCACTCCTTCCCTCTGCTGCCCACACCACTGCCAGGCTCAGCACACACTGCCAGGGCTCTTCTTGCTCAAGGACAGGCTCTTGTGTTTACTGCTTTATTCCATACTGGTGCTGGTCTCCATTACAAGCATGCATCTGCTGACAGCTGTTTGAATGCACTAAGTCTCTTTATTGTTCAAAGTTCCCCACACCATCAATAAAATCTGCTGGCTGAACTACTGCAGAAGTCACTGGCACTGGTATTTCTGCCTTTCAGAGGTGAGATCGAGGAACAGAAGGTCCCTGTCGCTCCAGCTCTTCCAGATCTGTTTTCATTCCTGTCTGTGATTTCCAGGGTGCTGGGGTCACAGCACACTTCTCCCTTCTCACTAGTTTTCAAGAGTGCAGAAAAACTCAGATTGGGAGTGACCATCAATTCACATTGTCTGATCATCTGCATAGACATGGCATTAACACTCACAAGACAACTTTGCATGAGCCTATACCCTGTGTGGAACTCAGCGGTGTCCAGAAAGACATCCAAGCTGCATCTAAAGAGGCTTCACCTTTTGGTAATGCACACCAGTAGTTCATTATGTCACAGCTAAAATATTGCAACTAGTTTCTTTCTTCATTTCAGTTTCAGCTTCAGCTCCCAGCTGCTGGCTCTCCCTTGCCTTTCTCCAGCACCTGAGTCTTCCTCCCAGTGAAAGTGCACAGAGGTGGCAGATGAGCTACTGCACAGGTCGGAAGGAATTAAGTCGCAGGCGAGAGCCTGGTCAGCCTCACCTGGCTGCACAGTGAGAGCATGTCAGCTCAGGGAGGAAGCAAGACAGAGGCCAGCGCTGATGCAGGCAGGGAGGACCTTCCTCTAGGACAGGCAGGTCCTGCCAATATCAACACCCAAGCAAGAGCAACTGGGGATACCCCATGATGTTGGAATTTCTCCTTGACATCTGCTCAGCCCAGCCCTGATCTGCACCCAAAGATGAAATCATCTCTCCGTGTCTCTTGGCTTACACAAATGCTGCTGCCCAGCCAGTGCAGCTAATGCCACCATTCCCTGCAGCAAATGCCCTGCAGACTGGGGGTTGCCGCCACGCAGCAGCAGGAGTGTGTCCTGAGTTTTATGTCCACTCTCACATGCGAGTCCCAGGCCAGGAGCTCTGCAGACATGAGCGAGTTCAGCAGTGTTTCTCTCTAACCACAGCTTCCTGATGTAGCAGCTCTGTTTTAAAGGACTGAAGTTTTAGCTTTGCTTGGGGTGCAATTTATAGAGCAACAGTAGAAAATTAAGTAACACAAGGAAATTGCCCCATGCCCAGAGGCTCCTGAGCAAGTCCTGGCCTCCGGAGGTCTGAGAAGAAAAAAAACCTCAGTGACCACCACTGACAAAATGATCTACAGGAGCACAGCTCCCCATCTGCTCCAAGCTTGCAGGCACTGGGGAACTTCAGGGCAGTACAGCAGTCACAGCCCACAGACAGGCCCTGATAAAGTCCTGGGCACCATCCCCTCATCTGCTGAAACTGTAAAATAATGAGAGGTGACATGGTGGCGGTGCGGTTTGATTGTTCCCAGCATATCTACCAGACCTACCAGGAGGAGGTACCAAGCGGCTCAGCGCCCTCTGGACCAGCATATGAAGAGCTCCACCACAGTGGCAACATCTCATGGATATTTTCCATGGGGGGGGTCAGGACCTTGATTTGCCCAGGAACAGGCCAGCATGATGGTTACACTACACTGGCCTGAAACACTAGTTTTCAGCTAAGTCCCAAGGTGGGTCTAGGTGAGTGGTGGGATGCTCTCAATTGGAAGCCTGGCCCCTCCACTGACCTGATCTTGCCCTCACTCATGGTCTTCACAGGGCATTGAGCTCTGCTGCTTGGTCCCTTATGTACCGGCAGCATGCAGCAACCCCTTATCCTCCCTCACTGCACCTGATGATGCCTACTGGGTTCTTCTGGCTTTTGCCGTCAGCCAGAAAACAAAGACATTTAGCCCAAGTAAGTTTTGCATCAGATACTGCAATCAGCAGCTAGCTCTCATCCCAGAGCTGTGAATTTTTGGAACCACTCATGCATTTGACCTCTGAACATTGCATGTCAGCATATCCCACAGCTTAACTCTGGACAAGTGAGGAAAACATCTTGCTGCTCCTAAGAAATTCCTTTAATTTTTTTGGTTTGATTTTAGTTTGATGCTTATTTGGTCAAAGGGTTCTGTCCTCTCTTTACCATGCAGTGTGAGCCCAGTACAAAGTAAAGCCTTCCTGCACAAGCCTCTCCCCCTTTGCTCTTGTCCCCACCAACTGACGCCTGTCACTGGCCACAATGACCCACCTCAAGCCTTTGCTAAATCTTTGCTTTGAGTGTTTTGCAAACACCCAAAGATGCTTGCACCCCTCTCCACTTGCAGTGACAAATGATATGGCGATGCCTGAATCGGGGTTCAGATCAGATCCTGCAGGACCATGATGGGGACAGCCCCCCCCCCCCAAGCCCTCAGTGTGCACCCCCATGGCCCCCCGCCCCTGCTTACCTCCTCCAGGCTGTTGGCAGTGGCCTTGCAGCGGCCCATGTGACTGGTAAAGGCAGAGGTGGTGGGCGAGCTGAGGTCCTCCTGTGCCTGCCGCACGAAGTCGCACACTGAGATGAGGGCCGCCATGGTGCTGCGGCAAGGTGACACCAGGAAGGGGAACTGCTGGCAGGAGCTGTGGTCACGCTGGGGCTGAGCAGGGGGCTGGGGTCACGCTGCTGCCAGCGGCGAGGGCAGGAGGGAGCCCCTCGCCTTGCACACCCACACCCTGAACAGACACACACCCCCACACACACACAGTGTGTACCCACTGACACACATACTCACCCCCCCAGGCACACAGCAGTGCGGCTACAAATCCTGCAACTGTAAGCTGAAATATTTTGAGGAAGCCTGAGGCAGACACACTTTGAGTCACAGGGAACCCCAGCCTGATGGTGCGGTGGGAGATGTAGCTGAGCATGGCTGCAAGAGCCAAGGAGCTGCCTGGGTATGTGCACTAGACATGCTGGGGTGCACTGAGCTTGCTGGCATGGACCAGTCGCCACTGAGGTGCACCAGGTATGCTGGGATGCACTGGTCACTGCTGGGGTGCACCAAGCACTGTTTGCAAAGGCAACATCCCATGCAACAGGCCCTGCAGAATGCCAGGGGTGATGCAGCACTGGGAGCAGCACTGTCATACCTCAGGGCCCTGCTCTAGCCCTATGCAGGTGCTACATGATCTGATCCCTTTGCAGGCTGTTTCACTCCTCTTGCAGCCCAAGGGTCTCCCAAGGGGAGAGAGGGCTCCCTCTTTGCCATTCTGGGGCCCCCACCCAGCAGCTGAACTCCACCCCCCTGGGCGAGCACCATGTCTGCCTCACGCTCACACCTGGCTTCAGGTCCAGCCAGAGTCCGCAGCTGCTCCTCACCTGCCTGCCTGGCTCTGCCCAGCTAGTTTTCTCCCCAAAACTTACTCTATTCCTGCCCCATTCAAAAGACAATCAGGCAGCCATATTCACAATAAAGCCCTGTTGTCAGTTAATTTCTTTGGAAATGCAACAGTCCCTCTGAGCATCATCTCCTGCACCAGGATAAGACCATTCAGAACGAATCTGTCCTGTCAAAACACAGGGTGAAGCACCTCCACTTGAGATCAGATCATGCCAGGGCTTGTCTATGCAGAAGACAGGAACCCTGGGGCACCAGAGACCATGCTGAGGATAAGTCTCATTTAATTTACATAGGCCCAACATCACCAGACAGATTCATGCTGATGACCCCATGGCAATGTCCCAGTGATGTGTCATCTGGGAGGAAGGATGAAGGGGCATCAGTGAGGACTGCCAGCAGCAGGCAGGCCCCAGGCTCCAGAACACAGCTACAAAACACATGCAGCATTGGAGAGAGCAGCCAAGGAGCTTTTATTCCTATGGAAATGAATAGCCAAAATGAGGTTTGAAGCAAGCCTGAATCCAACCCAGCAAATGCAGGAAAAGCTGTAAGGAGTGACAGTCAGAAAGTCCATGTCTTGGGGAGTGCTACAACATCCAGAGCTGACTCCAGCTCCAAGAGCTGTTCCTGTGCTCTTGGCATGGCAGGAAGCTCATGGCTACCTTTGCTCTGACGTCCTTCTCCCCAGGGAGCCCCATTCAAAGGTCTTTCAGGTCCTACCTCCACCAGGACCCCAGACCAGACCTGCCTTCCCCCCCCGTACAATGTGTTTTGAACTCTTCAGGCAGAGGCCTGGGAAGTGCCAAGTGTTGACAAGCCAGGGCATGGATGGCTCTGTATGTCTCCATCTGTGCCAGAATCGCTCTCAATGGCAAGAGCTGGTTTCAGTAGCCATGTGTGTGGGGACAGCACCAGCAGACCCTGTTTTCCAATCCTCCCACCACAGTCCCACAAAGAACAACTTTTTTCCCCAAAGCTGTAGCTGTCCTTCAAGGAGCTTGCCTTATTTAGTATGTTGGTTACCTGATTTCTTAGCATGGGTACTTAGCATGAAACGTGACTCCCCAAAGAGAGGTCTCTCACTCTGAAGGTTGCTTCTGCACCTGCAGGATTTTCTTAAAACTTTCTGGTCCAGTCTTGATTCCTGCAATAATCACCCCTGTCTTTGTGTAGTCCTGTGCTGGAGAGTATTTATCCATTGATGATCTTCTCGCTGATGTATCCAGGCATGGTGTAGATCAAAAGAACCAGGAAGATGGTCAGAACAGCAACAATAAACAGCACAATGATGTATTTCTTGTACCGCTTCCAGATAAAGAATACAAAGGTCTTCATGGGATTCACAAACCAGTTGAAAGAAGTCTTTGGCCGGCTGGAACAGGAAGGAAAGAATACATAACCACAGGCTCAATCCACAGAGCAGCACATTGGCCCCTCTGCTTTGCTGCCCTGCCACCCTCATGGGTCACCAGCTCTTCCTGCTGCTTCCAGACAGGGTCACCCTAAGGGCTGCAATAAATACAGTGCCTGTGAAAGTGCTGGAGACAACAGGACCTGAGGCTCAGGACAGCCCCTGCAGAGCTGTTCTGCAACCAAGTGGCTAACAGGTGCATTCACATGGTTAAACCAGAGCTGCCCTTTTTGTGCAAGCATGTTATGGCATAGCTGCCTTGAGTACCTCACTGAGATCAGCCCTGGCCCAGATGCTGCAGCCACAAGTCCTGCTGGACCCACTCGAGCTCTGGGAAGCCCTGGCACCCCCAGTCCTGCAGACTCCACTGCCCAGGGCTTCATTGGTTGCTCTCAGCTTCCCGACAAACAGATTCTTCCTGTCCTCATGCAAACAGCTGTTGAAAACACAGCACTGTCCGTCCAAGTTAAAGGTGATAACACAGATACTCACTTGGGCTTTTCCAGGGGTTCAGGCTCTTTTCGGCCCAAACCAACAGGACTTTTCTCAGCCTCCTCCACAGTCAGCAGCTGGAACTCCGCTTCCACCTTACCCTGGAGGGGGAACATGTCTGAGCCACAGCCGTGCGTGTTGCTTTGCAGACCAGCCTGCTGACCACATGCCCTGCCAGGGCTAGGTATTTTTCTCCCAGTTTCACTTAGAGATGCTCAGAGCAATTAACTTTTCTCTCCATGCATTAGCTACAGTCTCTTACTTTGCAACCAGCGGAAACTGTGGCCTGGCCAGAAACTAACTGTTTTGCAGACAAGGCACTGTATTGTAATGCATGCCACAGCTATCTGGATTTGTCTGCAGCCTCCCACACTGGCACTGAGCAAAACTCACCCTTGGGGACAAACATTGATCCATTAGCAGGGCCATCAGCAGTGAGTCTGCCCTGGGACAGTTGGCACCTGCCTGTCTGGGGTAGGCAGAAACCCCAGGACAAGCTTTTGCTGCTGTCCTGTCTGGTTAATGGGGAACCATGTGCCTCTTTCTCTGCTCCCCTGACTGAGCACTGCTCTATGGGAAGCTCAAAGGAAGACATGAAGTTGGACACCTCCTGCATGACACTGCAGCTGGCACTTCTGGGTAGATTAGGTGCTGGATTTGCAGCGGATGGGACAAGTTTCCAGGACCCTGCACAAAGTCCTGGGCAGCTGGGTCATTGCTGCCTCTGTAAGTTATGTGCATGCAGGACAGGTTGCCAGGTCAAGGCAGAGGCAAAACACTGGCTCTCTGCTCACCTGTGCCAGCACCCTGCCTTACCGTCAGAAGGTACTTGTTCCCACTGGGGTCTGTGAACTCCACATCCTCTGGTTTGACTGAGCTGCTCCTCTTCTTTTTCTTCTTCTTCTGCTTCTCCTCCCTCTCCTCTCTCTCCTCGTCTTCTTGATCTTTGAGTTTGATGAAGGGCCACCAGCCCCTCATGCGCTTGTTTCGGAAGATGGAGAAGCGAGGTGTTGCATTCTCCTTGGCCATCTTGATCGTGCAATGCTCTGAGCTCTTGGCTGCCCGCACCATGTCATGCAGCTTCAGCTCGATGGAGCCTGCAGGCACAGTGAAAAGGAGAGCTCAGGGTGAAATCCTGAGCTCAGCCCCACACACTGTTTGGTTTTCTGTCTCAGCCATGCTCCCACCACCACGAGTAGGTCCCAGCTGCCGCAGTGATCTAGCAGAGTCCTGCACATTTACAGGCGGAGAACCTGAAGCTCAGCCTAAGAAAGGACCAGCCCAAGAGTCAGAGACTAAGGAGCAGAAGACACAGGTCTTGTCTCATCTCTGATGTGGCCAGTTTGGTTTGCGTGTGGTACAGTGAGTTATTTTCATTCCATTACCACGTCCCACACTGCTCTCCTCACGTGCCCAAGCTCCTCTTTCTCTCTCATTCCTGTAAATGTCAATAAAAAATTATAAAATCCAGGAAACTCTTTAAAGATTTCAAGTCTGTCTTACATCTGAAACCACCTCAATTCATTTCCCTGCTTGGCCTTGCACCCCTGTCCTCCTTGGAAAGACCTCCTGTCCCACTTTGGCATTGAGCCCTTGCAACAAATCAGTCTTTTCACATATTGGTCTGTATTGGCAAAAGCATAGCTAGCAACTAAGGGATGTGGGTGTTCTCCTCTGCTCGGCTCTGGTGAGACTGCATCTGGATACAGAGTCCAGTTTTGGGCCCCCAACACAAGAAAGGTGTCAACTAACCAGAGAGAGTTCAGTGGCTGAAATGGTCAAGGCTAGAGCATGAAGGCTAGAATGTGCCATAGCAGGATGGTTTGAGAGACCTATACATGTTCAGCCCAAAGAAGACAGGCCAAGGGAGAGATCTTACTGTCTCTCTCACAGCCTAAAGGAAGCTACAGAGCAGATGGAGCTAGACTCTTCTCAGAAGTGGATGATGAAAGCACATAAGGCAACGGACACAAGCTACCGCAAGTAAAAAAATTTTAGAATTTCAAGAACAGTGCAGCCAGGAAAAGGGGCCCAGAAGGGTGCTGGGATCTCCATCCTTGGAGATACTCAAAACTCACCCAGGCAAGGCCCTGAGCAACCTGACCTACATTGCATCTAGCCCTGCTTGGAGCAGAAGGTTGCAATAAAGATTGGAGAAGCCCTTTCCTGCCTAGAAGTTTCTCAGATTCTACATGCCAGGAATCGTTGCGATTGCTGTCTTAACGCTTTCTTAAGTGCCTGAGTGGCATGGCTGAACCAATAAGCACTGCAACTGCCTCATGGAGGTAAAGCCCTTTAAATACACCATGGAAGGTTGTTGAATAAAGAGAGTTTTATCCTGCCCATGAGACAGCAGGGCAAAGGGGCTGCTTTTTAATGGGGAGGCCAAAGTTTGAAAAAGGGAGGGACAACTGAACAGAGTGGTACAAACTTGGGGATGGCAGCAGAAGCAGGAGAGAAGCAGCAGTGTTTGTGCTAGCATAGTGTGGGCAGAATCACCACCAGTCCAGCTTTGCCACCAGGCCCTGCTGCATGCCCAGTTCAGCAGGTCTGGTTACTGGGAAGTACCAGAGCAGCCGAGTAGCTCCAAGCCCCCAGTGTGATAGGATGTTGCATCTCAACTGCAAATAGTCTCACAAAAGTTGCCAATCCCTGTGCCCACAATTTAAGTTCCTGGGAAAGCTGCTCTTTGGCCAGGTCTTTGGGATCTGCAGATCTAAGTGAGAGCAGGGAAAATGAGCAAGTTTATGAGAAAGGTTGTGGGGAAGCAGACCCTGGAAGTCCTTTGGCATGACAGGCCCTGAAAAAGGACACCAAGGCACTGGGACAAGCACGCAAGCTCAACGTGTCTGTGTAGGAGAAGCGTGTATCTCCAGGCTCTGCCTCTAGCTCATGTGAAGAACCAGCCCAGGCAACTGCTGAGCTGAAGAGCTTGATCTGATGCTCCTGGTGTCCCTTCTCAGAGCTGGGCCCCAGGGAAAATGCTGTAATACTCCAGCAAGGTGAGAGACAGGTCGTCCCAATTCCAGCAGGTCACACCATACCTAGAAAGTCATTAGCTGAAATCCTGTCGTAATCCCAGACCTGGAGGACCAGAACAGCCGGTTCCCGAAACTCTGATTCCTCCACAGCGAAGACAGAGTCCTTCTTTTTGTAGGTGATCTCCTTCTCCGTTGGGAGATAGTTGAAGCGAAAGATGAATCTCCAGTTGAAATTGCCCTCCCCGGTCAAGGAGTTAAAGTGAACATCCGTCTCCTGCTTTTCATGGTCAAGACCCTTTATCCAGCTGCAGGAGAAACTTGGTTATCTCTCACCCCCTGTCAGCCAGCCCCAAAAGCAGAGCAGAAGGATGGAGGGGCTGAACCCCATGGGGTAGCAGGAAAGGAAGAGTCAAAGAACCAAATCAGACCAACACCTGACCAACATCTTTGGGTGTACAGCAGTCCATGCAGGGGACTGGAGTGGGGCACCTTGTGCTGAGGCAGGAAGGAGCAGAGGTTCAGAGGAGGCAGTGAGGGTGCGGGGGTGGGGGCAGGGCAGGGAGCAGGACCGCCAGGCTCTGGTTTCCCTCTGGCTCCCATCAAACCTTTTCACATAGATGTCACTGGAAGGCTCTCCTGTTACTGGGTTGACATCATCAAGAATCACGTCGTCTGTGTTCCAGATAATCACACGCAGCTCGTAGCTGTGGGAAGGACATGGGTGAGCAAGACACATGCTCTCGCCCCTGATGCCTGGGAGGGCAGGTCAAGCCCACACTGGCAGAGCAGCAGGACTTGAACCCTCCTAGCACCTCCTGTGGTCCCCTGCCAGGGCTCCTCTGGCCAACCACAGCACAGCAGTCTCGCTGTCACACACAAAGCCCTTCCTGTGGGGCTACCACCCCACAAGACAAACACCCACAGTCAAAACAGGCAGCTTTTGCAAAGCAAATCCCTGGTGTGTGGGAAATCGACCCAGCACCACTTAGCCATAGGAGCACAGAAAGGCTTAGGTAAGAAGGGATCTCTACAGTCTCTGCTTCAACTTCTTGCTCTGACTTTATAGTAGATCAGATTGCTCAGGGCCTTGCCTGCATGAGTTTTTAATATCTTCAAGGATGGATATCCTAGCACCTCTCTGGGTCACTCCATCCCTATCCCAGGGTAGCTTCACTCTCAGTGGGAAAATGTTTTCCCTATATGGAGTTGGAGTTTCCTTTGCTGCAATTTGTGTCCATTATCTCTTGTCCTTTCATGTGCACCTCTCAGAAGAATCTGGACCCTCTATCTCAATAGCCCTATTAGATCACTGAAAGCAGCAGATCTCCTCCTTCAGCTTCACTTCTCCAGGCAGCCAGAGGACATCTGTCCACTGGCCAATACAGAGCTAGATGAGCAGCTCTGACTTGGGTTTTTGTCACCTTCATGTCCAGCCTTAGAGAGATTAACCCCACCCTTCACAAACACTTGTGCAACTGAAGTGCTTATGCCCCATGCTGATACACCCAAGAGACCATGCCATGGCCAGAGCTGAAGCAGAGAAGAGGGCTGCATGCCAGGCTAGCACAGACTGTCGGCCTTTGTAGGACTCCATGGCACATCCTGCCAGGCATGGCAAGCGACGGTGGCCCTCCACACAGGCTCACCAGCCCCAACCCTGCTCCCAAGGGTGCTACCTGACAGGCAGTCGTGGCTTGATATTGACAGGTGGCGGTGCTGGGACATCAGTTGGAAACATGTCAATCCACATGTGCAAGGAGCCCTGACGAGAGAAGACAGCAGAGAGACTTCAAAAGACAGACCAACCTCCAGCTCTTCAAGGAACAAGGGCTTGGTCCTGCAAGGAAAGCTCTCACCAGAAAGGCACTGCTTGGCTCTCTCCATCCCAAGCACAGAGTGACACGAGACTGGATTTTTAGACAGGGGAAAAATTAAAACTACCAAAAATTGCTTATTTCCCTTCCCACCCTGCTCCCAAGAAAAACCATTTCAGCTGAACTAAGTTCATTTCAGAGGCAAACGTGTCCCACTGTATTAACAAGAAGCATATGATGATGCAACGCTTCACCAAGAAAACTAAGAAGTGATGGGTCTGATCTTCCCCTCCCCACATGCGTTTCCAATGCCAACTAAAGCCAGAGTGACTGCAGAGCTCTGTTTGTTACAGACCTCCAGTACGTGAGGGAACACAAGATGTTCATTGCAGGACACTGAAATGGTTGAGCTCAGATCACTGCACAATACTGAGGAAGGTTTCTCCTCCAGGCAGCAGTTACGTTGTGCCCCCAGGGAGAAGCCAAGGGGGCAGAACAGGGCACTCGCAAGGGAGCAAAGCAGCAGTGATAGGGGACAAAGCAGAGGAAGAGGCAGGGACAGGCAAGGACACTACCACCCACTGTGGTGCATGGTGGCGGGGCTCAGAAGGCAGAGCAGGTCCCTTGCCACCCACACAGCATCCTCATCAGAGCAGTGTTACATGGCCTGAGGAGACAGGAAGGACTCTGGGCCACCAGCATTGTGACCACAACATCAATGGGCAGAGGTCCCTCAAGGAAAGGGTATTCAGAAGCACCATGAGAGGTCAGGGGGTGGATCTGAGCAAAGGACAACCAAGGCCAATGGTCCTGACTTCACATCAGGGCCAGTCATCCACAGACAGAGCTCCAGTCACCCACCCAGGAAGGGACAACACATGGGATTCAGGCCATGCTGAGGAGACAAAAGGACAAAAGGACAACAGTGGACCAGCCAGGGGGCTGGGAACCAGCTGCCCTGAAGGTCCTTCCCCAGAGTGGTGTCTAGGCTGGGCAAGGAAACACATCTCACCTGCACAAGCCCAGGGTGCTCCGGGTTGTACAGGGACCGGATCTCTACATGCTCTGGCACCAGTTTGTACCCATATCCTGGCATCTCTTCCCAGTGCTGCAGAACGTACAAAGCCTTATGTTCGTCATCCACTGACCAGTTCTCATCTGTCACTCCTCTCTTGTTCCTCACAGAGGCCTCTGCAGCAGGACACAGCCAGGTAGAAGATGAGGCCATCTGGCCAGCAAGAGCCACATCAGGATGTTAGTCACAGGCACAAGTAAAGGAAGATGATGGACTGCGCAAACAAGCACCTCCACAGAAAAAAAAAATGAGGAAAAGCAGGAAGGTGAGGATGAAGGGAATGAGTTCAATATGTTGCAGTGATGAGGAAAACTGTTGGCAGGAAGACAAACAAGCTAAGAGGAGAAGGGCAAAAAAGAATTTACTGTGGCCCTGGGAAAAGGATCCAGGAGACACCAAGGAGGATGTGACTTTCTGGGGCAGTTTAAGTCCCCATGTCTCTGCAGTGGCGCCAACAGATCCATGGATGAGAGGTTTTGCCCTAAAAGCGCTCCAGGAAAGCACCACTTGACACTTGGCAGTGACACGCAGCTGTGCTCTCTGTTAATTAACAGTCTGCATGATTAATTGACTCATTTGGCACAATAAAGCCAAATGGCAGTTCAATACCAAATCCTGCTGGTGGGGAGAAAAGCAGGAACCAACAGGTGAGGACACAATGACCCACCCCCCCCCAGTTTTATGGGGACCACCTGCCCTTCAAAGATCAGTCTGAGACCAAAATCATCCCAAGTCCCCAAGGAGAGCAGAATTTCACAGGGAACCAACAGCAGCCACATTTGAACCAGAGCCAGGTCTCAGGGGAACACCAGGAGACCACCTTTGTTTCTCCCCTCCAAAGCTACCCAGTGACCTGAGAAAAGGGGAAAAGGGCTTTTGGAGGCTCCTTGCCCTCTCCTGAGTAGGATTTCTTTCTCTTTCATGACATAAGCCATAGAGGCCAGGGAAAAGCTGAGAAACAGCAGCACTGAAATGAGCAGAAGGTAAAGTTGGCCGTACACGTAGGTCCCCCCTCTCTAGGCAGGTCAGGCACAGGGATCATCCTTCCTACAGGCTATATAGCATTGCCTTGCAGGACCCAGCCATCCACAAGCAGGCCACATCAGCTCCATCCTTTCCTCCAGGCTGGATTCGGTTGCACAGGTGTTGGCCACTGGAGGGAATGTGCACAGCAGGGACAGGCCTGTTCTCAGGGAAGTTCTCCGTCATGAGCATGAAAGGTTGCTGTGTTCTTGGACATGGATGGCCCTGGCTCAGGGTTTGTAATGGCAGTGAGGAGGAAAGAAAAACAGCAAAGGGAAGGCAAAACTGCCCACAAGGAGGAAATCAACAGTAGTGAGGAGCACTGGCGGGTCAACCCAAGGCACCCAAAGCCACCAGAAGCAGAGAGCATCCCTGAAGGACAAAGCTANTTGCTGGTGGTGGCTACAAGCAGATGGAGGTACAGCTTTGTGCCAGTGTCAGCCACCAGAATAAGCTACACCTTCCCTAGCTGCACAAGCCATCAACCCCCCCGTGCACATCACTGCCATGCAAGTGGATTTACTTTGCTCCACTCACTGCCTGGGAAGCCAGTTTGGGACCTAATGGCCTGGATCACACCTTCCCCCAGTGCAACATCAACCACTGAAACCAGGCCACTGAGCACCAAGGATGCTCCACACAGTGACCCAGAAAGCTAGGCCATGCAGGGCACAGAGTGTGGGCAGCCAGCCTGGACACTTCAGGGAAGAGAGGCTGGTGGGCTCCCAGATCTCTCACCAGCATGTGCACTGCTGAGCACAGGCAGTTGTTTAAGGGAGCAGTCATTGTTCTCCAAGCCCTCTGTACCTTCAGGAAAAGCCTCTGGAGACACCTTGAATATTTTACTGTCCACTTTGACCTCCTCCTGTCTGTACTCTGCTGCAGGGAGCGAGTTTTTCTTGCATAAACTATCCAAGATCTGTGTGGGCTTGAAAGCATCTCGCCACATGTTGTAGCCGTTTCTGCATGGAAGGGAGAACATCGAGAATATCTTCAGCTTAGACACAGCAGGTTTTTTTCCTAAGCTGTGAAATGCCTTGCCTTCCCTACAGCACAGGCTATGCCATCAGATCCCTGCTGAGATTTTCACTGGGAAAACCACAGGCACACACAAGCTTAATGAATGAAAAGCTTAACAAGCTCTCCTCCACCAGAACAATCCAGGCTTGCATCCTACAGAACCGCTAGCTTCAGAGAAGCAACAGAAGCAATTCCAACTGCAGCTTGTAAGTGAGAGAGAGGTTTTAGCAGTGCTGGGGACTCAACTCCATGCTCACAGCTAACTCTCCAATAGTGGGGTAGGAGAAGTTTACAGAAAACTGGCCAAAGACACCAGAGAATCCATACTGAATGAGGCCAAAGGAAAACAGATGTCATGAGTCTTGCCGCTAACAGAATTAGCTACTGTTGGAGTAACCACCCTACTTTCTGAAAGAGGTCAAAATCACACCAATGTCAAGTGAGCGTTTTTCTCACAGAACACCAATATGAAAGCATTAAAGAATTTTTTGCTACTATATGCAAAATATATTAGTCCAGTAGGAATTAGAGCTATCACAGGAAGCCAGTAGGAGTCTAAAGAAGATGGAGTTATCTGTGTAACTTGTAGTGAATCTGTGGGGCACCTGCTCAAAGGATACTGTGGATGCAAGCTCTGTCCTGCAAAACTAGAGGTGCTCTGTTACCTACCCAAACAGTAGGCAAGAAGAATGCATCTCATGGCCCTAATGTGTCACGCCAGTACCTACATGTCATACTGAGAAGCCACTCCACAGTTGGCCCTGTGCTTGCTGTAGAATCGATTCTCCAAGTCAATCTTGGTCTCCCCAATCAGATCATCAGATCCAACCAAATCATGATCAAATATTGCCACAGTGAGTTCTGATTCCATTGGAAAGGAGACTGTCAGCTCCACAACTCTGGACAGAAGCAGACAGGGAGAGGACAGAAATGAAACACATGCTCTGCTTTCATCATCCTACACATTTAAAAACTGTATCTGACAACTCAAAGACCTCTGATTGAGTTTGGTTCTCCATAAGGTCAGTGTGTGCAGTTTTCAGCGTGCATATTCAAACAAAGGAGTTAGTTACTTTTCCAGGAATGTATGCCCTTGGATAGAGGTCCTGGAGCTAGGGAAAAAGCTCTCCAATGGTCTGTTGCTGCTTGGCTTGCTACTTTGTCTGTTAAATCAAGCCCTTAGGAATGATCCCCTCCTAACCCAAAACACTTATGGCTCCTGTGTCAGCTGGAGGCAAGAGACATGCCTGGGATCTTTGTGTTACAGCACAAGATTCTCCAGCAGAAAGGAAGAGAAGACCACACGTGCTGGGCCACCCCCAGATTTGCACTATTCCTATATAATCTGCTAGATGAAAACTTCCTGCATACTCTCCAAACACAGGATTGAGCTGCTTTGGGATGTATCTCTCCTTTGTGTCCTTCTGCTCCTGCCCCACAGTCACCACCACGTAGGGGTCTGCCTTGCCATTGGGGTCTGCTGGAGATAGGTTTGTAGCCTGGAATACAAAAGAGGTACTGCCATACATCAGCTGCACAGAGCAACCTGCACAAGGAACACTGCAAAGACCTGAGACCACCCAAGCCCACTGGTCAGGTCCCTCCAGCAGCTGCCCCCCCAGTGAAAACAGGCACTTGCTCCCATGCAAATCCCCGCTCAACGAGCCACCTATGTCTCCAGCTGCTGGTCCACCTACTACTTGCTCACTGTCTCAAGGCAGATGAGGAGCCAAGAAATGCCTGTCTAGATTTTTAGCAACTCCTGAAACTACAAAGCGTGGAAGGCTCCCCACGGACAAGATGTAGCTGACTTCCACTGGGCTGGCAGAGCCTTCAAGCCAGCATCAAGCTTTTCACAAGTGCCACTGCTCATATTTACTGAGCAGAGAATGGCAGGAGGTCCATAGGGAGGGACAGACCTCCAAGCATTACTGCCACCACCACCACCACCAGAGACTTACCTTAACAATGTAAACTCTTACAAGAACTTTGATGGGTCTGTTCCTTGGAATGCCCTGGGAGACCTTGGGCTCCATGCCAGCTTCCTCTGTGGGGTAGACATAAAAGGAGCCCTGCAGAAAAGACATTGCAAGTAACAAAAGAGAATATCTCAGATGGGATTGGAGCCACAAGACCAGCTTCACCTGCCAACTTGAAAATCAGAGCCATTGCCCCATGCAGACCACAGACACCCTGTGCACATGGAGACAGTCCTTTCCAAAGCCACTGTCGTGTCCACATGGCCCAGGCAGTCCCTGTTTGCAAGTTAGGCTGCAGGCTGTCAGACCGCTGCCAATGTCAGATCTGAACATCTCCAGGCACTGCAGACTGCCAAAGGCAGGGGGCACCAAAGGTTTTCTAGAAACCTTCTTAAATCAACTTCTGTAGTTGATACTTCAGTCTTCAAGAGCTCCTGAGTGGGAGGATGATGCCTCTTTTAAACAAGTTTTACTAATTTTAAAACCAGTGAAGCTCACTAATTCTTATTTGCATACTGAACATACCCAGAGGCCCCAGCCACAGTAACAGTCCTTTATGCTTCATGCTTTTTCCTTGCAAGAGCTAAAAAAGTCTAAATCAGGTGCATTTAGCAACTAACAAAGGATCACAGTACACAATTGCTTCAACAGGCACCAACAGTACCCTGACCATGATGCACCGTGGCCTCACATAACCTTGCACACACAGGCATTCTCCAGGGTTTTGCTGGTGTCGACGTGCTCTGAAATACAGGTTGTCCTAAGGATTTTCTTCCATATGCAGCACAAATGTCATTCAAATGATACGGTACCTTGTACTTCCCCACAAAATGTTCATCTTCGTTTCCATCTTCATCCTCATTTGCTTTGCCACGATGAAGGGGGAAAATACACAGCCAGTCTTCAAAATTATCAAACACATTTTCCAGCTCAGAGTTGTAGATCTGAAATAAGTAGAAAGTCATTTTGGGCCTTCTGCTGCCATCTTAAAGGGAAGGAGAGTCAGAAAGACTATCCTTTCCCTGCTTCAGCCATTTCACCTGGTCCTGCCTCACCCCTGTAAGGTAAGTGATTAGGTAATTAGTCAGTGTTATAGTTTTCCCTTATCCCCCCAGGTCCATCCTCAGATGTGCACACACATCTCAGCTTGGCTCCAAGGTCTCACTAGCTGTTTCAAAGCCCAGCAACAATGGTGGCCCAGTACACACTGCAGGTTCTCCTCCCAGTCTATTCTCCACTGCAGGGAGGTGAGGACACGGCACAAAGGGTTGCGGTTGAAAGAGGCCAGATCTGTTACCCCAAAAATCACCTGAAGGGTGGCGATGAGCTTCCTCTTGGGTCGAGCAGGTTCAGCTTCAATTACTGCCTCGTCTTCTGCTTCCATGTCAATGGAGGATGCATTTAAATTCCCTCCATCTAGAAACGGCAATAGGAGATTAGGAAATGCTCTTATCTCACCCATCACCTCAAGTGTCTGTCCATGAAATGACCCTAGCAACAGCTTTTGCTTTCACCCAGGGCTTTGACCTGTGTCACAGTAACTGGAGCTATTGCTGTCTGTAACAGGTGTCCTTATGGCACCTCAGGTTCCCCAGCAAGACATGGCTGGATGGATGGGGGGACAAAAACCAGCACAGACTTGCCTGCCTGCATGGTTACTGTTTAGGAAGGAAGTGGGCAGAGACCAAATGGAGGCAGGTGGTTGGACCGGCCCACAGGTGCTGTCAGGGAAGGCACAAATGCGAGCTAACCCTCTTCTCTGGATGGATGCTTATTTGATGGACTGCTGGTTTGGGTGGATGTCTTAACTGAAGCATCACTACCACTTTGGGCACAGGCAGATGTGCATGGAGAGAGCATAGCTAGACTTTTATCTGGGGCACCAGCAACCCAAGGACAGAGAGCCTGCATCTTTGCCCCATTTCTCAAAGACCCCAGATCCCTCAAGCACTAATGGCATGCAGGTACCCTCCAGCCCTCTCCTTAAATAGGATTTACATAATTTCTATATTTACTGTCTCACCTCCCCAGGTCATTGCTAGGCAAGTCACTGCTTATACCTCCACAAACCTGAGCCTACAGCTGCAACACTGTTCTCAGATCATCTGTTTATTATTACTGTCTTTCTGTTACCTCGTAGTGAAGTCTGTACCCCAGGTGAGTATCCCACGTGCACAGAGTGATGCCCAGCTCCTCAACAGTTTTGCCTTTCCACCATCCTCTCTCTCCATCCCACCTTTGCTTTCTGCTCTCACCTTGACAACCCCATGATACTTGCAGCTGATTTTTCTGCAGGTTTTTACTCACTCAGGAAGGTTCTTGCTTCAACACGATTTTCCAAACTTTTCTGAGGCAAGTTTGGTGTTTTCAACTTGAAATAGCCTTTGTTAGCCTTTGCCAATATTTCCAGTCTCTCTGCTCCCTTTTGTGTTGTTTTTGCTGAATGTTGCAAAGTTGTTGCCTGCTCATACCCCATTCCCACAAGCCCAGCACCCTCTGGGATGGTATAAGTCCTGGCTCTCCCCACAGAAGAGCTGGGTATTGCTAGAGGACTCACCTGCATCATTCAGGTCATCATTCTCAGCATCTTCCTCATCACTGCGTGTCTGAAACACACAAAACCAGCCCTGACAGCAAAGGCTTCTCCATCCAAGCACAGAACACTTTAAAAGCTTTCCTGTCACCAGAGTCAGTAATACCTAACCTGAGATCATTTAGCATTAACATCGTTGTAGAAGGGTATCCAATGAGTGCTTTAATGACCCTTTCTTCTCCCCAGATCTTCCTGCTGGCTTTTTTGATTGGGATTCAAGGGACACAGGGCAAGGAAGGCAATTTGGGGCAGATCTGCTCCCATAGCACATCCTGGGAAGACAGCCAGGACAGAGAGCAAGCAGCATGAAAGCCCCTGCATTGCAGCTAAAAGCAGCAATGTCACATTTTCAAAAGTGCCTCAACAAAAGCCCACTCACATTCTCAAAAACACTTGGGCACCTAGACTCAGGGATGTTTCAACACCCATGGCCTACTGAAATCAGTCCACCTGCTGGATGCTTGATACCTGGCTACCTTAAGTGTGCTTGACACACAGAAGCCCACGTCTTCCTGCAGAGCCATGCCAGTACAGCTCCTATGACACTCAGTGCTGTTGAAAACATCTTCCTCAAGCCAGTGCAGCCACTTGTCCCCTCTGCTGGCTGCTGTCACAAAAGTTTACCTGGTTATACAGCTCCTTCAGGGACTCGTAGTACTTGGACCACCAATCCAGTTCTTCCAGCTCTGGTTTTTCCTCTTCATATTCATCCTCCTTCTTCACAAGCTTATTGATAGGAATTTTCTTCAAAGGAGCCTTAAAAGAACAGAGAAAATGGTTCAGAGGGAGGAAATGACCACCCAGGACACCCATGCACCCTACTCCAGTGGCCTGGGGACCTCTGGCAGAGTCTCAGCTTTCAGACAGAGCTCAGGAGGTGCAAAGCTACCGGTAGCCCCAGGTTTGTGCTTTGCTACAAAAGCAGCAGTTTTCAAGGCTCAAGGCAACACAGCTCTCCCCTCTGTGCCAGAGCCCAGACAAGCAGCCATGCTGATGAACAGGCAGGGGAGAGGAGTGTTTGGGTCCAGATCAAAAACTGCTGGTTGAAACATAACTCTGAACTTCTTAACTTTCTTTTTTGTTTGGAACCTCCAGTTTGGCTTTCCAAACTTCAAAATTTGCTGGGCCCAACACATCACTTACCTTCACAAGACTCAGGGGGTAAGAGCTGGGACCTGGGTCACCAGCTGCTGGGCCAATGTTTACCACAGTCTGAGAGGGAAGATGCTGGGATGAGACTTTCCGAGCTGAGGTGAAGAGAAAGAGCTTAAAGTTTCCATGCATTTATTTCTGCTCACTGCTTCCTACTTTTTGGCTAGTTGTTATTCCACAGGAATACCCTCCCTGCTACCCCACTATAGGGTGATTAGAATCATAGAACGGTTTAGGTTGGAAGGGACTTTTAGAGGTCATCTAGTCCAACCCCCCTGCAGTGAGCAGGGACACTGGAAAGCAAGGATTACTTTTAAAGCTTTTGATAGCAGACCCTGCAAAAATATTATTGGAAATCGAAGTACAGTGCTGAGACTGGCCACCATCATCAACATGCTTGTTGCTGCCTCCTGGGAATTCAGGCTTATGAGACACACCTTCCCTACTCAAAAATGACCACAGATCGATCAATCCTTTGCTTCCTCCCCTTCATGCTGTATTTATTTACACACTTCCAGATCAGGAGCTCTGGCTGTTGCTATCATAGCGCTATTTAGTGAATCCATTACCCAATGAACAGACCTTGACCCAACGATGCGAGAAAAGTGTAAACCTTTTAATCCTTGCTCCTAGTGGACCAGCTCCCTAAAGCTTGATGGAGGTCTCACTGGGGACAGCTCTCCAGCCTGGCTACGCAGAGGGTTGAAGCAGGTGAATACAATAATCCTTCCCAGGCTAAACATCCTGATTCTAGACACAAACTTTCCACAGATAAGTTACAGTCCAGTATCTAGCCCCTGCTAAATGTCCTGCTGGACTAAGATGCCTTTATGACCCATTATCCCTCCTCTAGCTTCTACAAATGTAAGGCAAACAGTGCCTGGGAAAGAGACCCCAAAGAGATGCCACATCCACAGATGAACAGTCCTGCTGGTGTGGTGGGGAGGCAAATGTTAAGCTAACCCTGGAGAAAACAGTCTGTAAATTGCCCTTTGCCATTCCCAAAGAGGGATGCCAAGCCCTTACACAGCACTCCATCACTCAGCTGCTGCTGCTTCCTGAACACCAGTCTGGAGCCAAGTGCTACAGACCAGGATTGCAACCTGCCTCCAACCCTAACCTGCCCCACGCTGTGCCTTTGCTGGGGATCTTATGGGTCTCAGGAGAGGACTTTGCTGCCTGGCTAGGAGGGAGTGGAAGAGCCAGGGATCTCTGCCACTGGCAGAACCTGCCTGCTGCCTCCATGGGAACCTTGCCAAGCAGCTCACCTTTGGGCACCTCATCTGGTTCCTCCTCCAACTCTCTGGGAGAGAATTTCATCACGTCGGACACAACGTGGGTACCCACCAGCACAGTATGCCCAAATGCCCGCTTTTCCACCACAAAGATGCTGAGGGGAGGGTGGAGGTAGACCTGCTCTGGGAGCTCCTGCAAAAGAACCACACACAGGGTTTGCAGGAGCAAAGGCAATACCCATAGTAGCCCCACCACACACGGGGATGTCTGATGGTGCCTTGCAGCTCAGCCCAAAAACTGACACCTGGCAGTGACAGATGATAGCTGAGACTACTCTTGGTGGGCAGTTTCACAAAGGCTTTGATCTGCAGCTGAACCACGTGGCCATGGGAGAGCAAAACCCTAGGGGCAGCTCCCCTCCTGTTACCTTGCCCCAGGCAGACAGGCAGTGCATGGGTGCAGGACAGCAACGGTGCACCCCAGCACAGCAGGACCCCCCTTCCCACTCACCACGTCCATGTATCTGACCAGCTCGGTGAAGTTGGGGTTCTGTTTGTAGGCCACAATCACCTCCGACTCCACCTTCTTGCCCGCACATTCAATGATCACCTGGGGCTGATCCACCGCGAACAAGTTCACCCGCTTCAGGTCCCGCAGGCCCCAGAACAGGATCTGAAGCACAACACGAAGCCACTGAGCTGCTCGAGACATGCCAGGCATGGCACGGCCACGCAGCCTGCAACCCTGCCCAGTGCTGCTGGCCCCGTCACCCCACAGGACACAGAGCCCAAGAGAGGCATGAGGCCACTCTCCCAACCCAACCACCCAACAGCTCTGGCTGTTAAACTGCTGAGACAGTTTCTGCCTCATGCCAAGCACCTCCATTTCTGACATCTGCTCAGGCCTCAAAGGCACATTTGAGCTCCAACCCCGACTCCCTCCCCAAGCCCTGCCCTCTGCACAGACCAGCTGTGCTGTCTGCTTGGTGTAGCCCGGTGGGGAGCCAGCCAAGTAGAAGGCAGCGCACCTCTATACGAAACTCCTTCAGCACTGGGCGGATGCCCTCAGGGATGATGAACCGTCCAGCTCGGGGGTCTCCCAGGTAGTCGGGCTCCTTGGGCTCCACGTCCTCAGGCACTGACGGCTGAATAGGTAGAGCCAGGGCACACCAAGTGATGAAAGCTATTTCTACTCCATGCCATGCCCCCTCTCCCTCCCCTCTTGATCTGTGCTCACAGGTGCTGTCCCTGCAGCCTCCCCTCAGTTGAAAGCCAGATGTGGCTTTCAACAGGGAATCCTCTGGTGGGCCTCATGCAACCAGATTCTCACCAACACAGCTCTCCCCAGAGAGCTGGCAACCATGTGCAGCTTCTTACTAGCCCGTTACCTCCAAATAGCCACTGTAGTCCAGCTCAATCAGCTCAAAAGTGGCAATGAGCTCTCCCGCTGCTTTGGTGCCTTTGTAGAAATCGAAGAACTGCAGGGCAGGTTTGGTGTACGGCTCATCGACCAGCTTCACATGAGGGACGGCAAAGGCCTGGCCAAGAAACTTGGGGGAGCCCTGCAGGAAAGGGGGGAATGGGTCAAAACACCCCTGTGTTATCTCATCACCTCAGAGAAAAGACCACCACTAATTCCAGCCAAACTTGGACAGCACAAGACCGCTCTTTCACCCTTGCCATCCTCTGCTTTGGTTTCCTCTGCTCCATCCAGAGCTAGGAGCATGAGATGTGCCTGCAGCAGCTCCTCTTAACTCCCAATCCATCTCCATGCAGAACTGGGCAAACAGGCTGGGAGCATGCACCAGAAGACACCAAAGCTAGATCAGGTTGCTCAGAGCCTCCTCCAGCCAGGGTCTGAATGTCTCCAAGGATGAATATCGTGGGATCGAGCTCCAGGCCCAGCATTTGAACTCCCTCTAGGTGAAAATTGCTTCCTTATATCAGGTTGGATTTTTTTTCCTGTTCCAAGTTGTGTCCATTGCCTGTCATCCTGCCCCTGGCTCCCTCCAAGAGAAGTTGGACTCCACCTTTTCTACCCTCTCCCATCAGGCAGCTGCAGGCAGCAATAAGACACTGCCTTTGCGTCATCTTCTCCAGGCTGAATATATCCAGCTCTCCACCTCTCCTCACTCTGTCCTGTGCTCCAACCCCAACCACCCTGGTGGCCTCCTATGGACTCACTGCAGTATGACAGTGCCTGTCTTGTACTGGGACCCAGGCAACAGACCCAGGAAAGGTGTTGAGTTACACAGAAGAATCTGGTGCGAGTAATGCCATTTCGCTTACAATAACAAAGAGGCCGAGGAGAGGACTGAGACTTCAAAGTACTAATGAAGACAGAAAAGGGAAGACTGAGGAGGGATGGAAGATGACACCTGGGGGACAGAGAGGAAAGAACAGCCCTAAGAGCTACATCATCTCCCCCAGGTTACGAGCCCTCTGCAACATGACCCTTCCGAGGAAGCGGGGCAGGCAGCTGCAAGGCGCAGTGCTTCTCCAAAGAGGAGAGAACCCAGATCCACCAAGCACTCGTCAGGCCCTGGCTCAGGACATCTCTGAGCCATCTGCACATTGCAGCCAGTAGCTTCACCCCAGCACACAGCAGAAGTCTGCAGAAAGTCTCAACCTCAGCCACAGTTCCCAGGTCTCACCGCCACCAGTGGACCAGGATTGAGCTGAGTCATGGAAACCAGAGGCGTGTCTTCTAAGTGCCTGCTCAGCACCCACACATTGCTCCTCTGCCTTCCCTGCCCTGGAAATGACAGCAGGAGGGCAGCACGACCATACTTACAAATTTATTATGGCTGAAAAGGTTGATTATAATGATGGGGGTCTCTGTTTTCAACTCTTCTTTTTTCCCATCAATAATGAGCTGGTCAAACAGGAGTAGCTCATTCCACATGGGGCTCAGGGTCTCCTCCACCAGCTGCAGACAGAGACAGGAGGCCTAAGCGTACCACAGCCAGTGGAAACAAAGCACATGCACTTTGTAAAGAGAATGAGGAAGCGTGGGCTGATCCCCTCTCCCACGCAGCTGCACGCAACTGGTGCCTGGCAGGAGGGGAGATGGTAAAAGTGTGAAATCAACACTTGGGGCTAACTAGCACATGCCAATCAACATTTGAGACCATGCTCAATGATATATATATTTTGTCAAGTATTCTCTGAACACAGTCACACTGCCCAGAGCACACAAATATCTTGTGCCTGGCATTACAAAATTTCCAGGAGGACTGCCATAGCACTGGCCTTCAACAGGTCAGTGAGGACAGGACGATTTTTCTCTCCCCAAGTCCCCAAGAAGGCAGAGGCAAGAATTTAAGTGGTCTCACCCTGGTGGTCTGGCAATGAGTCGAAAACACTACTCTCGCAAATGGATCTGAAAGGCCATTGTCATCTGCAGGGAGGATCCCTCGAGCCTGATACAGATGGGCTCGGAGCTGGAAATAGCTGAAATCTGGTAAGAAAAAGAGAAGAGAGGTCCCGGTTCCCCAGTCCAGCCCTGTGTGAGGCCAAAAATGCATGAAGAAGGACAGCCAGGTAGAAGTGGGCACATCCTACAAGGAATGGGTACCACTTCTAGGGGCATTCACTCTGGTTCTCAGAAGGCCAGCATATCTCAAAAGGTTTGGCCAAGAAAGACAAGCTCAGCGGGTCCCCAGACACCTCTGGGAAGGACTTGACATATGAAACATGCAGTGATCTGCTGTGGAGGAGCACCACCAGGCCCAGCAAAGGGGGAGACCTCATGCCCCTTGCCAGCTTGGCAGCACATTCAGTGCCTACAAAGTACCCGTCCTGCCTGCTGCTCCAGCTGTGAGTGTGCAAACATGTCCTCATGAGAGTAAACTGGACCTGCCTATCACAGTCATGCCTTGGAGATGAAATGGAGATGATAGATCAGGTCCTACTCCTTGGACACTTACCCTGGGTCAGGACCTCCCACCTCTCTGCTCTCCTGCTCACAGTTAAGGCTTGGAAAAGTGGCATCTGCACTCACCATCCCGGCTGAGCCGGCTGGGAGGACTGTATGCCGAGAGCTGGGCTATCTCCTGTCCGCTCTCAGAGAGATACTTGAACTCCTCAGGCAGCTCTGCCAAACAGTTCTTCGCATATTTGGTTACCCCAAGCCACATGTAGATTTCCAGTTTGGCAAAGATCTCACCAGTGTGTAAGTGAGGGACCTGAAAGCACAGGAGGTGTATTTAGCAGGTTTCTCATCTCAGCCACGCCCCCTTCAGACCAAGATGATCACCATCGGCCAGTGACCAACCGAAGAGCATGGGAGACAGAGCACCACATTGGCAGAGGCAAAAGGCAGTGGTGGAGCCAGAGCTGCATTTCCTTGTGAACTCCAGGACTTCAGGAAGTGGGACTGGAAGCAAGGAGGGTGAAGCAGCGTGAAGCAAGCAAGAGCACACTGTCTTGGTATAAACACTACCTTCATAAAGACAGTCTGGATCTTTGCACAGTCCTTGCCTTTCTCCTCTTCGACTACTGAGTAGAGGATGTTCTGTGCGGGAACTCTTGCATATGCCACACGCCTGTTATTGCTGAGCATCCAGACGAAGACATCAGGGAGGGTGCACTGGGGCTGGAGGGAGGAAAGAGAGGAATGTCACAGCAGAGGAACAGCACATATCTTGTCCTCCCTCCACTGACACGGTGAAAGCTTCGTCTCCTCGCAGGAGGGACTGCTGCCTGCATGGCGCTTTGGAGATTCAGAAAGAAATGAAGTGCCTAATGTTGGGCACATGCTTCTGAAAGTCTCAGCCCTACAATATGGCTCTGCAGGTTTCCTGGAGGGATCTGTGATCTGCCTTGTTTTAATTTGTGAACACCAGCAAGATGCACTCAACCCCATGCCATGTTGGGAAGAGGAAGCCCCCATGAAACTGGAGAAGTGTCATTTTACCCCACACCTTTGACAGGAGCCTGAGTGCTGATCCATCAGAAGGAACCATATTAGCTGGCATCCCAGCAACATGAGAGCCCAGCATAAAGCTGTGGTTCAGGCTGAGAACAGGACTTGCAATAAAGAGAATGCACAGACAGAAGCAACAACTTCTTTTAAACTCTAACTTCAGTTCTCTTCCCCATCTCATTTTCCCTGCCATTAGCGTTTGCACTTGTACTTGTACTTACAATTTTTCAGTACACAAGGGGCTGAAGCAATTTATTACTGATCCAAACCAAGACCGCCAGCCTCCATGCAGGGACTAAAAATGGCAAGTTTATGTGCAGGGCTGACTCCACAGAGACAGTAACATTCCCACCTGATCACAGGGAGCAAAATGGGAGGAGGTTCCTCTCTGTCTGGGGGATCAGCTGCAGCCAGCGTGTGAGGCTGGAGCATGAAGACTGCTTCTCTTCCTCTTCGTGCGAGGGGTGACATCTGGGTCATACTAAAAGTCTACCCTCACACAGCTAAAGGTGTGAAAATTATTTGACTTCACTTAGTGAAAGACTGCTCCAAACTGCAACATCTGTCCACCTAACTCCAGCAAACATTGCATTCCAATTTACACTACAAGGAACACACTGATTTTCCAGAGTTACTTAAAACAGAGCCAGTGAAACTCTGAAAACGGAGTCTCTGCTGCTGATGACAGGCCTTATTTCAATGCAAGTTTGAATCTGCAGAAGGTGTCCAGGGCCAGTTCCTGGTGGGAGTGCAGGCAGCACAGGCAAGGCTGTTTTCCCAGACAGACTGCCCACAGCTCCGCTGCAGGCATAGCCTTGGACTGGCTGGGCAGAGAAGGCTGAGAGGCCCAGGTGGCCTGGAGCTGTCCCATTTCTGCCTCCAACCCACCGCTGAGCTGCTTGGACCCCTGCTCTGTCACCAACAGCCCTGCAAAGCTGCCAAGCCTCATCCCTCAGCAGAGCCAATACATGAAATACGGTAACTTCCAGCGGCTGGAACTTGGGATTTTACACAGCAAGGAAAGACAGCAGAGGAAAAGCCCCATCTGAGGCTAGCGAGAGACCCAGCAGCCAACCTCCTTGCCCATGCTCTCTCCTGCTTGGGAACAGGGTGCCCTGGGAGCATCTGTACCTCTTTAGCCATGAAGCGTAGCTTTGTCAGGACCCTCCTTGTCTCCTTAACCTTCTCCTTGACGTTGGTCCGAGTCAGCTGCCGCCTCACGCGGAGCCCCTGCTTTGCATACAGGATCTGAGCAGAGAGAATGGCTGTCACATGCCTGGCTGTGCCCCAGGCATGCCACACTGGCACCCCTTGCGGGGGGTCTGCAGGGAAGCGTCCATGTGCTGATCTCACCCATCCTGCCCCATCGCAACCTGGCCTCCCCCACGGCTCACTCCCCATCTGCTGAGAGCAGACCTCCATGAACCCGTCACGAGCCATTTAGTGAACTCATCAGCTCTGCTGATATCAGCAACAGAAGTCCATGAGCATCATTTTGGGCAGAAAGATGTACAAGGAATAAACATTTCAGAAGCTGGTGGTCTAAGGCTCCAGATAGTGCCTGGGGGAGGCTTTGCACAAAGAGCAATTTGGGGCCACAGAAGTATGGGAATACAAAGATGTAGGGAACTAAAGATGGGGCTCAGCTTTCATGTCCATTAGTTAATAGTGTACACAACTAAGGAGAGACTGTGATGAAGCAAAACCAATAATGAAATCCAAAAGGAATTTAGGGTGCAAACCCAGTATGGACTGAGAAGGCCTGAAAACTCACCTCTTGGTCTGACCTTCTCTTCCAGAGATTCTCAGACTTACCAGAGTACCTTCACCATAGGTCAGGTGACAATGTGAGGGGGAGGCAGAGGGAAGGGAGCTGGGATACAGACATGCCTAAATTTTATTTCCTGCTGCTGTCATTGCATTTTCGTCAGCCTTTCAAAGCTTTGTAGTCTGATGGAGACTATGACTACAGCTGTGCTCTGCTGTGCTGTGATGGAGAGTATGTAACTGTGCTCTCATTCAGCTAGCTGGCCCTGCCTGCAGGATTATTAGTGCCTAGATGTCGCTCTCTCCGGGGACAGGCAGTTGGATGGCTGGTGCAGATCTGCTGGATGGGTACTCAGCCTATGGGCTGAGTCTCCAGGGGCAGTGGGTCTCAGTGAGCTCCCCCAAAACTGCCTGCAGGAATAGCCTGCCCCAAAAGGCCTCCAGCAACCTACTGGGCAGCAACATGCACGTGCTCAGCCACATGTGCCCCACAGGAGAGGAAGGATGGCATCAGGGCACAGCATCTGCATAAAACTGTAGGTAGCCAGGTCCCTGGCTCTGTTCCCTGTGCTGGAAGCTGTATTTCTCTGAGTGGGAGATGCTGCAGTAAAAGCCTATGACTGATACCACGACTCTTAGCCGAAGTTTCCTTCTTAGCATCAATTCTAGCTGGTCCTCCAGAAGCATCCCCTAGACTGGGGACCACATGGGCTACCACCACCACCACCAAGCCCCACAGCTTACAATGTTGCGCATCAGGTATTTCATCCGACATCTGTCAAGGTTGTTTGGATGTGCCATTGTTTTTCTCTCTGTGCTGAGTGAATATTGCCTGCAATGAGAAAAGCAGCACAGGCTCTGCATCCCCTGCGCCCAGCAGGCAGAGCTCAGCTCATATGGCAGGGGCACAAGCTCCAAATCCCTGATACTAATCCGGATGCATCAGAAACCCCGCCTCTCTGCAATGCCCTCTCTTCTGCAAGCTTTTTGATTCAGAAGGTACACGGGATTGCTCAGAACCTGAGGCTTCCTGTCTACTCTCGCCATCACAAGGCTGAGGACTGAAGTGCATATCTGATCCCACTGGGCAGTCACAGGGATTGAAACACTAGTCTCTTGTCTGTGTGGTTGAAGAGAGTGAAGAAAAAATGTCCGAACATTTAGGAAACACCCAGGAGTCCAGGAACATCGAGGCTGCAGTCTGTGACCCTTGTGCTTCCCAGGACTGCGGTCTCCTCTCCAAGCCTGATGAGCCCCAGGTCATCCTGATTTCCTTCCACTCATCTGTCTCAAGAGGACAAGGGAGCAGGCTGCGCACAGCCCAGGCAGAACGTGATACGACCTCCTAACCTGAAAACAAGAAACCTTAGGAAATCAGGGACATGCTAACCTGCATCCAGCTACAAATTCCTCCAGCACCTCTCTGAGCCGCTCTTCTGCTTTAGCCTTTGGCCTTCTCATCAGCTTCTCCACATCATCCAACCCCTGCTCCTGTGGGGAAAGCACAGCGTTCAGGGAGCTTGTGCCTGGCTGCAGGGTCAGAGTGAAACAGTGCAAGGATGCATTTGCCACAAATGCCTTGTGCCTTTCTGCGGAGCTGGGGATCGTGAGACTGCTGCAGGTCACCACTATGCTGCCAGGGACTCTCTGGAGCCTGGGGATAACCTTAACACTGGTTGTTACAGCACCTCATGTCTCAGTCCTTGAGCAGCCACTGAAACACACTGGCAAGCTCCACTTTTGGATTTCTAAGCCCAAAAGGGAAAGACAAGGCCTTGGGAAGAGACTGCACCCCCCCTGATGACAGCCCGAGGCTGAGAGTCTGCTTGCAGCAGCATCTCCCCAGTGCACAGGCAGCTCAGGACCGGCAGAAGAGAAGTTTTTTGTCACTGACGTCGTGTCACTCACACCTCCAGGAGACACCGCCAAGCTGCTGCACAGCACAGGCAGTGGCTCTGCACTCACTGCCCTACCCCATGTGTCTAAAGGGCAGGTGGGACTGAGCCCTGTGAGAGAGACGGACTCACATGGAGGGTGAGAATGTTTAAGGCAAACGTCTCACAGAGAAACTGCATGTGCTACAAGGAAAGCACACCAGGAAGGACCATGCCGCAGACAGACACCCTGAACATGCTACCAGGCGCTCTGCCAGCTTGACAATCCAGTTGGAAATGCAGAGTCTCCAGGTGTGATCCTCCCAGTAGCTCCACACGTACACGCAGGGTTTCTCATGCTTCATGGGCAGGCAGCTGTATGACCTAAGGGCAGCAGACACAGGAGGTTACAGCTGCTGTTTGCAGAAAGCATGTGCCATGTCACAACACAGTGCTTGCACACCTAGCACAGGGAGCAGTGTCTGGGCTCTGTCCTCCTTGCAGAGAACTGGCTGTTTTGGGCCCTGCACCACAGACATGGGTGCAAGCTGCTGGATCTGCCCTTTGTCATCCCAAACCAGCGCACAGGGTTTCTAGCTGAGAGAGCAGCACATGCCCAGATGAATGAAGCTGATGGGAGCATGGGATGCTGCTGAGATTTCTTGCTGCTATGGGACTGAGTAGTAACAGGCACGGGGCTCACAATGCAAACACCAAGACATTGCCAGGCCTGTGGGACAGACCAGGGAGCATTCCCAAAGCAAACATATCATCAGAAAAGCTTGTGAATGTGTCCTGCCTGCCCAACATAGGACAGCATTTGCCGGAGTACTCGTCTCCTTCCTCCTCACTGGGATCAAGTCCTTGGGCTGCTGCTTCATAACCAGAAAAGGGACTGCTCTAATTGATGGGTCACAGTTTCCCCAGGACCCTGTCCTCAGCCACCTGCACACATCAAGCAGACACCAAAAGGTCTGTAAGCCTAACAGGCAGTGGCAGCCAGCTAGGCCATGGCAAGCTGCAGGGTTGCGAAAGGAGAAACACCTACACAGGAGTCGCATTGCTGAGCAGACCTCTAATAACATCTGGAATAACGAAGCTGGGGCAGGACCGGGACAGGTGGGAAAGAAGAACGAAGAAGTCTCACCTGTCATACTCCACGGGCTCTGGTCTCTGGCTCTTTGTCACCGATTTGTTCAGTGCCGCTGAAGCTGGGGCCAGGACTTCAACATCCAGCTCACCATCTGAACCAGGGTCCAGCAAAGGCTGCTTTTCTTCTTTCACTTCTCCCTTTTCCACTTTTCTCCATACTTTTGTCACAACCTCTTCAGCTTTGCCATAGTTTCCTTGAAGTTAAGCATTAAACACTAAACAGATAACTGGGATCACTGCTAAACAAGATTGCTAGCTTGCAAAATTGCAGTGAAGCACGTGGGCATGCACTGGAACTAGCAGTTCAGTAGCACCCAACCATCAGAGCATCACATGGACAACCAGGAGGTCTGAGAGGGAACTGGACAATTGCAAGGAAGTCCTTGTGTATGCCTTCAAGTTCCACCAGCTGCACCAAATGCCAGATAACTGCCATCTACACTCCTACACTGGGGTCAGCAGCGGTCACTGAGGAAGACTTCTCAACAGGAGGCATCTCCACCCATCCAGCTTAGCAGGTGGGAGCTTGGACCTGCTCTCCTACCATTTTTTTCCCATCACCTGCTGTCACAGCCCCTCAGCACCACATGGCCAACCCCAGTATCCCAGCTTCCCCTCCTTCGCTTCACTTTCTTGCTCCTAAACCCCTTCTACCTCTTCTCACCCCCACTTCCCAGGAGAGCTTCAACCACTCTCCCCAAACAGGCAGTTCAGACAAATACTGCAAATCTCCAATCCCATAGGAGAGCATCCAAGACTTTTAAGGTAATTAAAGCACTGTGCACACTCCCTGGCCTGATCTCTTATCCTTCCTGACTTTCTGTTTCAGAGGCACGAGCTGTGCAAGGGCTGGCACCTTAGGACTGCAGTGCTGACCTCGGCTCTCAGAGGAAGATGCGCACTGTTTGCATAGTTTCTGGACACGGGGACCTAAGGAATACCCACCTATAGAGACTTCAAAGCTGATAGACTTGGAGCTGAGAGAGGAATCCATCATAGTGGCTTCAAAGAAGGCAGCAAAGAGGAGGAATTCCTCCTTCCTCCCCAACGCATTCTGAGCAAGGAGACAGAAATCAGCCTGAGCGCCTCATCCAAAACACTGCCTCAGAAGAAATTCAAAGAGCACCAGGGCATGGCCGGTGCCTGCCAGCCCTCCCAAGTGACATCAGTGGGATGCTAATAAGGTCACCACCACTGGGCTGCCAGACACAGGACAAGTTTTCTCGGAAGTCCCAGGGGGTTGGTGCAGAGCCATGGCTTTGGCTGGTGTTTGTGTGAAGCCACTGAGCAGGTTTGTAGGCTAAGGAATGGCTACTGTACCAACACAGCTGCATCTTGCCTGCCTTTCCCAGGCCAAGTGGAGACCCAGAGCCAGCTAACAGGTCCCTGGCTCCAGGGGAGAAAAAGTACATGCTCAAAGGCAGCTCTGCCCTGGGAAGAACACCCACTCGAGAGTCCTCCCTGCACCAGGAAGGCAGTATATGTGGGGCTGCTCCAGCCTTACTGTGGGGGGCAGTTCTGGGGTTGCGGGTGTGGCCTCAGCCCTTGCAGAGGCTCAGAGAGCCCTGAGTGGCCCAGCAATAGGTAGGCTGGGTTTCCTCCAGCACTGTTGTATCAGCAAACGATCCCACTGCCTCTTTCCCATGAGGCCTGTGCATGCCGCAGGCCAGCGGGGGTCAGCCACACCTGCATGGCAGGACTCACCTCGGGGAGTGGATGAAGCTCTTCCACCTCCACAGTGACCTCCCCAGGCTGCTCGGCCTCCTGAGAGACCCCAGGCTCCTCCTCTCCCTGCAGCTGGCTCAGTTCTTTGGCTTTTTCCTTGGATTTCTTACTTTTCTTCTTCAGCTTCAGTTTCCTTAGGGCACCTTTTGTCTTGTCTCCAGGCTTCCTCTTTGCCACACTGGGGCTGCTGAAGATCTCCACTGTGATGGCCATAAGGATGCGCCCACGGTAGAAGATCCCCTCGCCCATGCCCTCGTTGAGGTCCTTGTGGATGTCCCGCAGAGCCGAGTTCTGGGGAGAGCCATACAGGTTCACCCAGGCTGGGCCAAATGTGGGGTTAAAGCCTGCAGCGACAGGGACAGGGTCTAATTACACCACAGGGTGCTGCTGCAGAGACCTTGCCCCAAGAAGACAGCCCAGGACACAGGGATGTGAGCGTGCTTTAGCCACTCCTGCTTCCCACCTCCAGGAGACCACCATGGCCAAGCAGACGGTGCATGGCATGGGGCTACCCAGGACACCCTACCCCAGGGGCGGCCACGCCAGGCCTCACCATTCCTGCCAGGGTCCGATATCTGCTGCAGGTCAATGTAGTGTGTAGCGATGGCAACATCACCAACATTGGCATCATCCAGCACTTGGACTTTTATCTTCCTGGCCAGAGGTGGGAACATCTCGATGAAGCTGATCTGCTCGTTCCACTCAGGCTCGGTGGTGTTGGTGTCCACTGACGTTTCCCCCTGGGTAGGAGAAAGTGTGAAAGCCACGCAGTCCCAGCCAGTGGCCAGAGCAAGGCAGGCCTCAGAGCCTCTCTGGGAATGGCATGTCCTCCTGTCCTGCCTGCAGACAGTGCTGGGCAGGCTCTGGAGGTGGCAGTGTCCCAGCTCCTGCCCCCGTCACAGCAATTGCTCTCTGTGCTGCATTAAGGGGGGCCGTCCCAAGGCCCTGGCCGTGCCCTGCACAGCCAAGGGAAACACTGGAAGCAAGCAATAGGATGAGAGGAAATGGCCTCAAGTTGCATCAGGGAAGGTTTAGAATGGATATTAGGAAAAAATTTCTTTCCTGAAAGAGTGGTCAAGCATTGGAAGCATCTGGAGGTCAAGCACCACCAGAGAGGTGGTGGAGTCACCATCCCTGGAGGTGTTAAAAAAACGTGTAGACGTGGCACTTCGGGACTTGGTTTAGGAGGCATGGAGGTGTTGGTTGATGGTTGGACTTGATGATCTTAGAGGTCTTTTCCAACGTTAATGATTCTATGAAGTAGGCAGCACCACCAGATCCAGAGGTGTCACTCCACAGGGTCCCCTGGGAGCACGCCCAGGCACACCAGGCCACCCAGGGACTGAATCTCATCTTAATGGATATCACAGGACCAGAAACCCTGGCCTTGGGTGCAAGAAAAGGGCCATTAGCATAGTAAACTCTCCCAAGGGTGTCAGGCTGAGTCCAGCTTGCCACAGAAGACTTCTGCTCCAGGATTTATTTCACCCTCTCCCTATGTTTCAGGATATGAAATCTCCGCCTGCACAGCCAGTAGCTCAGCCAGTGGCTGTGCTCAGGGCTGGGGCTGTCCTCTGTGCAGCTCTCTGCAGAGACAGAAGTTCCATAAAAGCCTTCTCATCCAGCCACTGCGCATGCACAGCCACATGGCTCAGGCCACTGCCAAAGACAGCAAGACTTGGGCTCTCCCAGCCTGTCTCTGGTGGGATTGCTGTGTCCCATGGAGGCTCCTGGCAGCATTAGCCCAGCACATGCTGCCGCACAGCCAAGGGAGGATCAACATGGCCCCACGCAAACCCCCCAGCAGACTCACCTGCTGCCCACAGAACGAGACCTGCACGTATGGGTCGATAAAGACTTTTTTCTCCCCTATGATCTTGGAGAAACCACCCATGATGCCTGCGCTCATGCTGGGCAGGCCCTCGGCACGGTACAGCTTGATGCAGACTCTGGCCCAGGGTCTCTCTGCAGGGACTCTCTTAGGCAGCAGCAGGTTCCTGAAAGACAAATTCATGTTGTGGCTCTCTCCTGAAGCCTAGGAAACACAGTGCTGGGAAATCCCCTGACTGGCAGGAGTTTTGGATTCTGCCCCGCCGCAGGTCTCTTCCCCTGGGTCTTTCCCCTTAAGAGGGGAAAAATGGGGCAAAAAATGTAGTGTGAAGAGAGACATGACTGTTTTCCCCAGGGCCATGCAAGACTGCACTGCACCTACCTTTCAATGTCCTCATCCCGGCTACTGGAGGAGGTGGGAAGGGAGCCCACAACATCCCCGCGTGCAGTGATGGAGATATTGCACTTCACAAAGCCTTTCACACCTGCCCGGGTGTCCGTAGGGTCACTGATAACAGCCCACTTTTGGAAAAACCTGTGATCTGAGAGGGAAGGGAAGGAGTTCCCTGTGGAGAGCCCAGGTTACCATTTCACATCCCAGCTACATCTGCACAAAGATTGCCCGGACCCCGCCTCTGAAGGTGCAGGATGTGTCACCAGCCCTCAGACAGCTGGGAGGAAAAGCAAGTGCTGGTCCTCATGTGAACTAAGTGCTTTAAAGACAGGTCCCTCACCAGACCAAGCACAGCACAAAGGAAACATCAGTTTCAGACAAAGCTGGGGTCAGGGAGCAGGTACGCAGTGCAGTCGGTCATACCTGGCTGGGTGTACACTGTCACAACATCCATCTTGAACGTTCCTATACACGTTCCCAGGAATGGTATCTTCTTTGAGTGAAAAACCTGCAGACAACACAAATCCCGCTGAGCACCAAGAGATGTGGGCAGCCAGGTGACACATCCAGACATCTCTGAGGAGGACAGGACTGCTCAGAGATGCCCATTCCAAGGCACAGCTCAGGCAGCGGTTGCAAGCTCCTCATGCACATTGATGCATCTGATTTAGCCCTGGGACAAACCCATTCCTGCCCAACCATTCCCACAAAGCCCACCAGCCCACAGCCCTCGGTCAAACCTGGGCCAAGGCAAATTCATGTGGCACCAATTCAGCTTCTTCTGCCAGCCCCAGATAAGCCAAACCCCTACGACAGACCAAGGGCAGACTTGCTTTCCTGCAGGGAGTCCTATGTCTATATCCTGATGGGTAAGGGCAGAGCCATGCCCCCACCAGGCTAGTGTCTCTCCCAAAACCCAAGCCTTGCTCAGTGCTTGCTGAACCCACACCAGCAGAAGAGATGTGCAGCCTTTCACAGGGAAAGCACTGGAGATTGTGTGGCAAAGGAGGTGCTGGCTGGCTTTAGCTGTCTTCAGAAAAGCCCCATGTCTTTGAGAAGCCCGTGTACTTTGGAGAAGACCCTGTGCTTTGGGCCAGGGGATTTTTGAAGACCACTCTCTGCCTGCTTGGGCTTTTCTACAAGCACAAATAACTGCTGAGCTCCCTTCACACCATTCATTTGCTTCCACAACCTGTAGGATGAGGCTCCAGGGTAAGGGACTGCAGGGAATCACCCCCAAAACAGTGGGGCAGCAAGGCAACAGGGAAGAAACTGTCCCAGAGGCCTCACTTCAGTCACTGGATGCAGAGAAAACCTGACATGGAGGAGGTGGGAAGGCAGCACTGCCCAGCACTGGCTCAGACCAGGGCCAGGTCTCTGCCCCACTGTGGCCACAGGTAGGTCCTTTGGT
Source organism: Sula dactylatra (assembly GCA_013389905.1). NCBI lineage: Eukaryota > Metazoa > Chordata > Aves > Suliformes > Sulidae > Sula > Sula dactylatra. Next base: position 72,132 of record WEKW01022646.1, read on the forward strand.
CTCTCTGCAGGGCAGATGCCTCTGGCTAGAAAACCTGCCTGGTGCTGGTGCCCTTGCTTTGCCCATCACTCCCAGCGTCCACGTGCAGAAGCATTGGGCTGTACCAGTTACCAATGAAGGATACGGAGGAGGACATACTTACCGAGATCTCTATGAGTCTGTGGAATAAAATGTCCCTTGGCTCATGGAATTCAAACAAAAAATACTGAAAGAGAAGAGCAAGACAGCTGAGCCCCGGGCTTCCAACATGGCCCCACAAGCACCTCTGCCTGAGAGCAGCTGCATCCCAAGCATCCCGTGCAAGGATGGCCCCAGCCACTTGGGACACGGGCAGGGCAAAGACAGAGCCTCTGTCCATATCACATACTTCATTGTAGAAAGGGCAGTTTGTTGACTTCTGTGTTGCCGTGTGCCTCTCCTCCTCTCCAACCTTGACTACCACAAAGGGATTAATGTTCACCCCAACCAGCTTCTGCGCTTCGATTATATTAATCCCAACCTGAGAAAATGTGGGAGAAAACCCTCAGATCAGCACTCTCCTTGTTTCCAGCTCCATTTTGAGCTTATTTCAGCAACACCAATACGCAAATGTGCAGGGCCCTCTCACCGCAGAGGTGGATGCTCAGGGCAGGCAAGAGCATGGCTGCTGAAATCTGCTATAGCCAGGACAAACCAAAATGGTATTTTAGGTATTTGTTTCTTTCAGACAAGCAAGTAAATGAAGTGTTAAATCCCCAGAACCTTTGACAAGAGCGGCCTCCCCAGCGGCACTGTCCCCAGTCAGTTCCTGATCCCAGGGGGAGGCAAATCCACTGCTCGCACATGGTGGGGCCCATAGAGCATCCTGGAGAAGGTGCTCGTTGTATTTTCTGTCAATACTTCTCTTTGAATCCTACTGAGATGGACACCATTGGAAAGACTGGAATGTAGCTGTCTCATTTGCTGTGACTGGTTAGGGGTCTAAAACATGGGAGAAATGTTCTCACGTTTGCTCTCAGTACAAGCTACTAGGCAGTTGTTAAAGTGAAGAATCATAGCTTCAAGAAAAGGATGGTAGGAAAATCCACCCCCCACTAAAGCTTCCTGCTTGGTGGATAGGACCCAGCCCTGAAAAACAGGAGACCCAAATGTGAGCCTCTGTTTACTTAGAACCAGGAAAGGATTTAAATCCATTGCCAGGCTGGGAGACCTGCCCTGAAATGTGCAGGGCAAAAGATGGGACTGAACTCCATTTCCAAACTTAACAGTGGTTTCAAATAAACCTGAAGTCAGAGCATCAGCCAGAGCCACAGCTTCACACCAGCTTCCTGGCATCTCCAAGAAAGCCCACAGCAGCCCTCCATCCCCAGCCATGTCCCACAGACGTCCCTGGGGGCCCAGGCAAGGCCCTGGGGAAGCTGACAGGCATCAGCCCTGCCTGGGTGCTCTCCGAAGCTTGGCTCGGGCAGTGTTTTGTAGGGGCACATGTGGCTGTCAGGCTGATTCCCTTCTCCTGTACTTCCATAGCTAACTACACAGCCCAAAAAGAAATTCTGCTCTGGGCTGGCTGATGTTGGAGCCAGCACTCATGGATGCAGTTTGTTCAGGGAATCTTACACCTTGTCCGGGAAGCCACACAAAGCAAGAAGGTGTCTTCATGCTAGAGGCCTCGCCGGGGTATGTGGCAACTGGAGAAGCCCAGGCCCACAGTAAGGCAGTGAGGGACCAGCTGCGGGGCCAGAAGAAGCTGCAGGGATGTGCACACAATGCTGCAGTACCTGGAAGCTCTGCGGGGTTGGGGTGGCAAAGAGGTCCCGTGCGGAGCAAAGTCTGGAGCGGCTGCACAGAAAAACAACCCGGGTGAGCAGGTCTCTTCATCTACATGGACCTGAGCAAGTCTCCACCAAGGGAAGCAATGGAAACCTGGCAAATAATGGCTCCTTGCCCTGGAAACAAGCAAATCCCCAAGAGTCCCTGTTTGGGCCTATTGGAGATTGAACGTTTCTGACATTTCGCAGAAGCAGAATACCAAGGGATGCAGGATTCCCCCAGAAATCACCCCATGAGCTGGCACTTTCCACCCCAGCGCCCAAGCAGGGGCAAGAGAGAAGAGCATGCCATGGATACCTCTTCACAGGGCTGAAGACAACGCCCGAGACTTCCATCTCAGACACGTCGTAGAAATCTTCTTCCTCCTCTTCCTCTTCCTCATCAGTGTCCAGGCCTTTTGCCAGCTTCCTGCCCAGCGCGGCAGCCCTCCTGTCCAGTTCACTCGCTCTTGGCCCCTCAGCTGCCCTGCAATCCCCCCGCCATGTCACGTGCTGCATCATCAGCCCTGATGAGCAGGTTATGCACTCCCCTCCACCCAGGAGGGTGAGCTGATACACTCTACAGCTACTTACTCCAGCTCCTCAAATCCAGGATTGCGGATGATTAACTCGGAACTGTAAGAAAAACAGATGCTGTGCTGAAAAAACAAGTTTGTTGCGGCTGCTCACTGATGCATCTAAGTAACAGTGCCACAGCCATGCTCCTGCTTGGCTCCCGGCAGGGACACGAGCATCCTCCTAAGCGATGCTTTTCCACAGTCCAACCTGTGTCCCTGCTGCTTTGCCTCTGGCACTCCAGAAGTGACACTCCCCAGACCTTGCTGCTTCCTGTCATCCTGTCCATCCAGACACCCACATCTCCCCTGGCTTTGGGCACCACCTCTGTGCAGGATGCCTATGATCCAAAGCCATGCTCTCTGCAACTTTGCAACCATGATGTCTTGCTCCCATCAGCCAGGAAGGCTGCAGAAATGCTCTTGAGTCTGAAAGAACTCCCAGGGTGCACTGGGTTGTTGCAGTCACAGGCCTTTTGTAAGGACAACATGTTTTCTTTCCAAGAGCCCTGCTCACTTATTGCTGCTGTATTGCAGAGATGCATTAGCCTGGCCAGAGGTGGTAAGTAAATGAGGCTGGATTGCATCCCAAAGGCTGTACAAGCTGCCTGGAAATTTGCTCCTCCCAGGATTTCAGTACCTGTCTTTCATCTGATAGACAAAGTCCTCTTCAGCCCAGGTCCCAGCTGAGCCATGTGGAGGCTGGTAGCGCAAATCCAACTCAATGTAGATCTACAAACAGAAAACAAAACTGCCTGAGAGCTTAGCAGCCACAAAACAACTGCAGAAATGCCACGGGAAAAGGGAACATGGAAGAAAAAAAGGAGTGAGATTCTGGTGGAAAGTAGGGGAAGGAAAGGGGTCACAACCCCACATTCTTGGCCTGTTCATACCAGACTCTCCTTGTCTGCCTCCATCAACATGCTAGAGTTCACCAGATTCCCTCCCCTACAGCTTCCCAAACTCCAGGATTCACTGAATAGAAGCTGGCTCAAGTTTCCAGATCTAAAATATACCACAGAGAGGCTCCTGAGAGCTGTCTCGAGGCACTTTTGACAAGGAAAGTGGGGAGAGCCCTGCAGCAGAGCAAACTAACATGGAGGGGTTTGGAGCGGTCTCTCTGTGGGAGGCATGAGGCAGCTGGCAGAGCATCCCCAGGCATGACAGTTTCACGTAAAACACCACAGAAGCCATAAGCACACCCAGAGCCTGCATCACATGAGATATCGACAGCGTTAGTGATGAAGGACAGCCAGAGAAGCATGGGGCATGTTGGGTATCAGCACAGCCAGCGTGGGTCTGAAAACACTTGGTCTATGGGTGACCAGCCTGATTTCAAACCAGCTCAAACGCACAAGAATTTCCCAGTGGAGACCAAAATCGCAGCCATTGAGGAGGTCACTTCTCAGCAGGCTGAAGGGGATGTGCAAGCTGGGTTCATAGCTCAGTCCCTGGAAAACACATGTTTCTGGGAAGAGAATTACAGCCCAAGAAAGCAGTACAGTGGCCAGGAAAGGCAGCAGCAAAGGCTGGATGGATGCCGAAGCCCGAGATAAAGCTGGGTGAATAGCTGAGGCTCTGAAAAAACAACCTTCAAACCACCAGAAGAAAAAATGTGTGCAAATAACTGAAGTCCCAGAGAAGAACAGGACTTGGAATAGCAGGAAGGGCTTTGTTCCCACTTTGCTAAATGAGCAGCGGTTGAAACAACCTCTTTCCCTTGGGGATGTGCCTCTTCCCAGCTGAGCTGAGGGAGAGGGTCTCAGACTGCTCTTGGATAGTTGTCCGGTCTTGCCTCCCCTATTTCTGTCCCCCACAGCCCGGGCTGCGCAATCAAAACCTAACCTGGCAAAACCAAATGCGGTTGGCGTTTGGTTGGAGTGGCTCACCAGCATGAGTGCCGCTGTTAGCACAAGGGAAGAGGCAGCTAGGGGCAAAGGGTTGGGCCACAGAGCAGCTCTGACCTTACAGCGGTGTAAGTGCCCCTAGCTCGGTCCCCTCAAACCAGTGCCAGCATGGAGTGCTGCCGAAGGGTTGGTCTAGTCCCTGTCCCTTTGCGAGCATGAACATTTATGCAGTGAGCTGCACTGGGCTAAAGATCATCCTGCAAATGCTCCGTTTCTACCACGACCTGCTCTGTGATCCGGGCAGCTCAGCAACACAGAAAAGCTGTGCCTGTGCCACTCAGGCTCATGCTCTGGTGGCCACAGAGCTGCCTCACACATGCCACCGCAGGGTGAGTCAGGCTGCCCATGAGAAGGGCAAACAGGGGCGCAGCACATTGCAGGGCTGTCCACCTCCGCCTCCACTCCTCCCAGCCCTGCCCGCAGCCCTGGCACCAAGCCCTGGTTGTCCAACACTCGCTGAACTGTGCCTGTCCACCCAGCTGGCAGGAAACAGTTCATTTTTGGGTCGCATTCATTTTCCACCAGCACAAAGGGCCCAGTGAGCCCTGGTGCTGGGTCAGGAAGGGAGCGGGACCCACAGTGCAGAGCAGAGGGGCAAGGCAGGCGTCAAGAGTTGCTCACACTGCTCCAGACCATCATTAAGCCATCCAGTCAGCACTGGTGTTTAATCCAAAAGCTCACTGGGGGTTCCAAGGCACCCTGCCACTTCCAGTCTCACCCCATCAGCTCCCCTCTGCTTTGCACCCTGCAGCAGTCCGCATCCACACGCTGTGTGGTGCAGGAAGCAGATGAAATACCATCTACTACATCCATCGCCCAGACCTGGGGAGGTTTCACTAAGCCTCCTTCTACTCATCCAGGCCCTTGGCAGGTCTCCAGGACCCCAGCCCACCCCACACACTTCTGGATGTTCCTAGAACCACTTGATGGGTGTGAAGTGCTGCACCCCTGCACAGAGAGGGCACAAATGCCACAGTGCTCCCAGGCTCAAAACAGCACCTTGGACTCCCCCTCAGCCCCAAATCCACCTGGGAAGCACCACACAAGCTTTCCCACAAAGCCTTCCTGATTGCTGATGGCCAGGCCACCCATGGACAACTTACACCGGTGACTCTGTGGTTTCTGTCAACAAGGGCTTCCCGGAGGATCAGCCTCCCAGATGTCATCAGGTGCTGAAGGCTGAGGACAAGTGTACCGATAAGCCTGGAACAAAACCAGAGGCTGCACCAATACTGTATGTGGCATCAGTGCATAAATCCTGGGGGAAGACAGTACCAGGATCTCCGCTCTCCTGCTCACAGCCCCTCTGAGCTGCGGTGAAGGCAGCAAAATGCTCCAGCGCTTTCCACAGGGAGTTTGGCAGCCAAAATCCCCGAGACCCACTGACCCTGCAGATTGTGCCTCCATCCCAGTCATGGCCAGGCAGCTCCTTGCAACTGAGCTGTCACTGATGGTTAAAGGTTTGTGCAGATCCAGTCCCACCGAGTGGAGCTCTCCCCTTCAGCAGAGCAGGCCTTCACAGGAGCCAGCCTGTGTTTGGGCACCCAGCAGAGCTGGGATGATTCTTCCCAGACAAAACAGGGAAGCAGAGGCTCCACACAAGGAAATACAGAAATAGGTCATAAAGCCATGGCCACAGGGATGTATGCAGCAAGTCGGGCCAAAATTTACCTACTCCAAAGGGGCTTCTTCCTGGGGAAGGGTCATCTGGCTCCCTGCAAGTAGCAGTAACACACGCAGGGTTGCATCCAGCTGGTCCTAACCCCACCTTGTATTACTGCTCTCTGGAGCCCGTTTGTACGTTGGCCTCCACCTCCCTGTGGCAGCTCTGCCGGCAGCCAAGCTAAGCCCCACGTGAAGCCGAGCTTCCTGCTGGAAACCACCATTGGAGCGTTTCACTGCCCACCCAGGACTGAGCCAGGAGGAATCATTCCTATCACCTCCATTTCAGCTGCGAGCTGCTGATCTTTCGTATTCCCTCTCACCTCCCACTTCAAGACACAGAGCCTGTCTAGTCTCCTACCCTGAGGAAGGAGTCTCTCCACTCATCCCCTTCCCCTCCAGCTTTTCCAGTTTGGTGCTGCTGCCACAGAAAGGTTGCACATGCATAAGTCCAGAGACCACAGATTGATTCAGCGACATAACAATTTTTTCTCTTCTTTCTTTCCACACTATCTTTCTATTTATTTTTGATCATCCCAGTGCACCAATCAACTGCTTTTAAACTGTAGTGTCTGTCACCTGCCATTACTCTGCTACCCAGCAGCAGAGGTGTGTGGATAGATGTTGCCAGTGCCAGTCCTGCCACTTCCCGTTGGACTACTTTGCTCAGTGCCATCAGATCCTGATGATTTATTACTATTTGTTTTATCTATTTGTCCTATAGCCATTTTTATTGACGTTTCAGTCAGAGACAATTCCTCTGATCCAGCTCCCACAAGGAAAGCATCCAGAAAACAGTGACACAAAGTTCAGCCACATTTTCTGCTCTGGCTTTATCTTTAAGTGTCTCACATGTGCTGTACTCATCTGTTTCCTCCACACCCTCTCTGGCAGGCTTGTGATGGCTTTGAAAAAGTTTGTATTATTAGCTGCCTCTAGAAAGGCGTTCCTGTTGATTTTCCTTCAGTTCTTACATTTTGCTTATCAGAGCTGGCACCCTTCCCTGCATCCTCATGTTTCACACATCCTGGAAGGACATGTCTCTGCTCCCATGCTTGCTCCACCACCACTACTCAATCTGTCACCTCTACTCTTGGGTTTCCCTGAAGTGTTTTACAACCGCTGGAACTGCTGCTAAGTTCACAGTATTGTGTCTGTGCTACCTAGAAGCATTTTAAATTCTGGCTGATTCTTTAAATTTAAATTGCCGTCTTTTTTAAAGGTTAAACCATACTACCATGGGCTTGGGGTTTTTCCCCGCTGATAGGCATGTTGAAATTTGGTGTAGCATGGTCACAGTCACCACATGGATCTACAGGGTGACAGCAGGTTCCCACTCTGCTGCAAGACCTGACCTTGTAGCTCTATTCTTTAGGGCCCTATTTTACCTTTGTCCCACCTGGGGGTCTGATCTGGATCCTTAAGTAGTCTTTGTTACTGCTGGCACAACTAAATCGTTCCACTTATTTAACTTAATATATGCAGCACTGCTGCCCCACCAGAACAGCCAGCTCCATCCCTCTTCTATAACTTGTATCCTGCTCATCTTCCTTCCATCAAATTTCCAATAAATATTTTCTTCTCCCAACAGAAAATTTAAAGACCAGCACATCAATTCCCCAACTGCTGCTGGTCACCCCAACAACCAAAGGACCTACCTGTTACTGAAAACCTTGCTGCAGTTGTAAACCTTAATGGATAGCATCTCTCCCATGACGAGCTTCCCATAGTGAGGCCAGCGAAAGAGCTACAAACAAACAGAGCAGGAAGAGATGACAATTCATTCCCAGCCACACTTCCCCATTTTTGGTAGCTGGTTGGTCTTCTCTGCGAGGTGACCGAATCAATGAGCATAATAAAAAGCTGCTGTGGTAGGATGTTACCTTCCTGCTGGCTATGGCAGACCCTGCAGCTGAGGACAGAGGAAGGATGGGGAGGGGAATGAGAGCCCCTCCAGCAGCACAAAGCTGTAGGTCAGCTGCTAAAGAAGCCAGAGCTTCATCACCCTGGAAAGAAGAGGACGCCTGTGCCTGCTGCAGTCCCTGAGCTGGCTGTTCTGCTGGTTGTGGGATGAGATGGGGCATGGGAAGGTGCAGAGCTACTTCGGGAGACAAGATCACCCAGGGCAGGGAGCCATCGCAAAGCTGCCCCCGAGGCTGCGATTCACCCAACGCCCAAACTGGCCGGCTGCCTTGCGGCTAGCAAGAGGGAAGGATCCCTCCTGCCCCCAACCCTTCCCTCCTTTCCCCTGGCAGCACGGAGGCATCCGGACGGGAGGGGAGGCGAGCGACGGGAACCACCCGCCAGCCGGTACGGCCGGGCTTTCACAGGCTTCAGGGACACGACGGTGAAGACGGGCGCTTGGAGGAAGGCTTCCCGGCCACCCCGTTACCCGCTCCCGCCCCACGAGGCATCGACCGAGGCGCTGCCACGTCCCATCCGTGTCCCATGGACGGCCCCCGCGGCGGAGCCCCGCGCGCCCCGCCGGTTCGCCCTCACCTCCCCGACGACGGCCTCGGGGCCGCAG
>WEKW01022646.1:81023-102029 GCA_013389905.1 Sula dactylatra
GCCCTCCCCTCGCACCCTGTGGCGGCACCGAGGCGCAGGCCTGCCGGAGCCGGGGAGCGCAGCGGCGGGAGGGCAAGGAGAAGGGGAAATGCCCCAGCGGAGGCCATCACACGGCCAAGCTTCAGGGCAAGCCTGACGCCCCCGGGGGACAGACAGGGGCTTCCGGAGGACTCGGGCCCGAGCACGGCGGCAAGGACAGCAACCCAGCTCTGCTTTCTCCCAGCCCTGAGGCTTCTCCAGCACAAAATCGCAGCTTCTGTGGTTAAAACCTTCCAAAGCAAACAGGGAGGGTGGGGAAGGGAGGCCAGCGGCGCTGGCCCCCACAGCCCTCCGATTAGGAGGGTTGGGCTCCCCTGACACAAGGACCCTGCGCTGGGACCAGCGTATGCCCAGTGGCCCCCGTCACCTCCCACCTACCCTGCACAGGAGCACGCTAACGCTAACGCAAGAGACCAGAGGAGCTAAGCTGGCGTAGGTGGGATGCCAGAGCACTTCTGGGCACAGAGGCTGCAGCCCACGTGCCAGCTCTCTGCAGGATAGTGACAAGCACTGAAATCCAGACGGTGGGGTAGGAGCTCCAGCTGCTCCGCAGGGGCGGGCAGCAGGGAGGGAGACCTGGGGCACATCATGCTGGGCTGTGCTCACAGCTGCACCCATTGGTTTGGCCTGAACTAGCTCATCTCACCTGGTAAATGGGAGATGCTGGAGCCCTTCTGGAGCACAGATTTAGGCCAGATTAAAGTGATCGTACAACCATGACCTCAGCAGGATTTGGAAAGCATTTCTTCCTCCTGGGGTTCTGGCTCTCCCACTCAGCACCCAGCACCAAACACCTGCATCCAAGCACACCATACAGGGCACCCTGCAGCAGACCAGGGTGGCTAGTCCAGCTCCACAAGCACCAAGGAGTGAATCATGCCTGTGCAATGCCAGGCTGCTTTGAAGCAAGCCCTGCAGTTATTCGCTTTATCTCCCTCTTACGCAAGATCTTCCTGCAGTGCCACAGAAGCAGCACTGGTAGAAACAAGCCGCCGTGGGGAGAATGCCAGTTCATGATGCAGCAACAAAACAGCAGGCTGGCAGCATTAGGCATCACTTTTGTGAGCCCAAATGAGGGAGCGGATCAGTTCAGGGCAGCACAGAAAGCTCAGCACGCTCACCCCACACCCAGTCATGGCTGGAGAGGGCCAAGGGGTGCGATTTAGGACGTTTACTGAGACATTCAGACCACTGAAGTGTGCCACTGATGGGTGGATCCCATATTTACTCAAAGCTGATCAAAAGCCATCATCTCCCAGTGGAGTTTGTGTGGCTTCCTCAAACACTTGGAGTGGTCCCATCACCTGCATTCACCTGAAGACAGTGCCTCAGTTTTGGTGAAACAGTCCCTGGGGGAACCAAACATTTTAGACCCCACATAAGGCCCTTAGCCTAACAAGCTGTCTGGCAAAGGGGGATGGAGCATTATATCCCATAGAGGAAAGAGCTCTGTTGGGTAGCATAACATAGTCTGGCATGAAATGTCACTGGTATTTATTGCCAGGTGTCCTAGAAGCAAGAGAAGCCCCCCCTTGATTTATACAAAGCCCCAAGGCTGAAATACCTTTGGTTGTATGCAAGTACAAGAGTGCTTGCTCAATCTCAGCCAAGGCCAGGGTAAAGAGACTTCTGGGTTGTTCCCCATGCTTACCATGGAGATAAAGTGAGAGAGTTACCTGGGATGACTGGAAAGTGCGCATCAGCACTGGGTGAGAACAGCACATTCTCCTGAAGAAGAAAACCTGAGCTCAAACCTGAGATCTCATCTACCTAAAGTGACAACCATGTCATAAATCTGCATTCCAGCTACATCCAGGGTGGCACAAGGCAGGAGACACACCTCCCAGCCTCTCACCAAGGCATCCAGCAGCCATCGTCACTGCCTCTAAAACCAGGAACCCTGGAGAGTCAAGAATGAGAGAAAACAGGCAAAACTGCTGTCCCAGTTCAGCAGCCTCCAAGCTTGACCCTCCCATGGCTTTTCACCTGGGCCCACACCCATGCAGCTCTTGTTCTCAAATGACAACCACGGGAACTTTGTCCCTTTGCTTGTTCGCATTTCAGCCACTTACCTGCGGGTGAACAGCATGCCCTCCTAATTCTCCTCTGCTCCCACAGGGGGAGGAACTTCCTCAGACCTGCCTCTACCACATCTTGGCCTCTTTCTCCCCAAAAGAGGGAAGGTCTCCCCTACCATCAATGAGTCCAGCACCTGGAAACACCTCAGCTAGCTGCAGAACAGCAACTCCACTCCTCGTAGCCAGTGCAGAGAGACAGAGGATTCACTCTCTTCCTTTTGAATGGGAACTGGCAGAGGTGTAAAAAGGAGAGGTGAAATAAATTTCCCACTACACATTCTGCTGTTTCAGAGCTCAACTTCTGCCCCTCAAGGCTGGAGCAAAGGAAAGATCTAACATGCTTCTGACGTCTTGCCAAAGAAACCATTCACTGAAGCCAAGCTCTACACATGGCCACTGGTATTTCTTGGTCCAAACAAGGGATTGGTGAGCCTTCAGAATTACTGCTATAAATATCCTTTAAAGAATGCTTTATTAAAAAGAAGAAGAAGAAAAAACACAAACAACCAACACACATGCACAAAAAACAGCCTTAGATTTGCTTGTACGCGTAATACAGGGAAGGAGAGTTCTGCCTACAGGTTGTAAGCAGCTGAAAACATGAGTAAAAGATGCTCTCAACCACAGCGCAGTTTCTCAGAGAAGACTTGGCAGTTTTCCTCCCTCTCTTCCACGCCTGTAACACATTTTAGTTTTGGCAGCCAATCAGGAAGAGAGGTTGCCTGGTTTCCTTCAAGAATCTAAGTAAGTGCAAGATAATTGGGTGCTGCAGGCTAGATGATGGGAGTATTTCAGGAGAGACAGCTCAGCTTTCTCTAGAGGAAGCTGTCTGCTGCCGGTGGAACCTGGAAAACACATCATGGTCAAAACTAGGTTTGAATGAAAAACTAGCACAAATTCAGCTTTGCTCAGCAGTGGTCCTAGACCCACGGCCCTTCAAACGCAAGCTATGTACTAGTTTGGTGGCAGACACCATCCAGAATGACCAGTCTAGTTGAGGATGCGGATTCAAACCCGGATTCTGCTTTCACACAGGTTTGTAACCTACCAGATTCATAGCCTGAATCACTAGGACAGTCTTCCAATGTATTCTCACCATTTCCTGGTTTACCTGGTAGAACAGACAAGTTCTTTCATAATTTCGCAGTAAAGAAACAGCTCATCTCACTGCAGGACAGGGCTGCAGGATATACATTCAGCAGTCTCAGTGATTAGCAGGTAACAAAACTAATGATGATGGACAACTGGCTCTGCTTTTGCAGCTGATCACACTCAACCTAGGCTAACCCAGATGCTGAATCACCAACAGGCTAGTACTATAGCAAAGACCTTCCATAAACCAAAACATCACATTGCTGGAAAACAAAAGGAAAAGCCCAGAAAGGAAAGTCCAGACATGTTGTGTAAATCAAAGCAGATTATTTATTTATGAAACTGGAAGTGATGACCGCTTGTAGTGCAATGACAAGCCCAAGATTCTTGATCTCTATTTTGAAATGAACTATCAACTCCTGTCTCTCAAAACAATTGTGCTTTGCTATCACGTGCCTATTCTACAGTCCCCAGACTGCATAATACACATTTCACACTTCTGAGGACAAGGAAGCACTTCTGAGTTCCACAGATAGTTACTTCTTCATTTCGTAACTTCTGTGACACAAAGAAATCACTCAAAGCATCTTTATTTCAATGTTTCCCACATTAATGTGACTCATTAATCCCGCCCCTGATTAATTAATGATTAATCCTCATTAATCCCCCCACAAATAAGCAAAGTGCAGTGTTCTTAAATTTCAACAATGACTCCGAGCAAAAGGCCATCACAGAAGCAATTTTTGCTAATAGAAAAATGCAATAGAAAAAAAAAGAAAGATTGCGAGGTATGGTCACTGAAATTTAAAAATAAACCTCTACATATAAAAATGTACTGGCACTTTAGAAAGGCACAACAGGAACTACCTCAGGCATCCAACCAACAGACTTTGGTACCAACCAGTACAGGAGGGTCCCCATTCCCAAGGCAGCTTGACAGAAGAAAAAAAACCTATCAAGGAACACATGATAAGTATCATTACAGCAAATACGACTGCAATACTTGTCCTGCCAAATTCAGCATTGAAGCAGTGCTGCGTGAGCAGCTCAGTGCACATGCCCACACTGATACCAAGCAGTGGATGGGCCATGTCAAGCAATTATGTGTCACTGCTGCAAGGTGGAAAACCAACAAGGTCTATTTTTCTGTGACAAAAACTGCCAGCAGTTGTGGTTCTTCCGTAGTTACATTTCTTCCAGTTAGGAACAGGACAGGTCAAAGATACAGAGCACAAGCAGGTAAAAGAATTAGTGTGAATGGTACAGCCTCTAGGCACCGAGCACCCACAGTGTGCAAGGGAAAGCATGGGTGCAGACAGCTCTCTTCACCCCAGTGATACAGGTGGCCAGGGTCAGGCTGCAATCTACATCTTCTTTGTCTCCTGTGGTTTCACAGGCGGCCATCCCTGCCATTTGTAGTATGACACCAGCTGCTTAGGCACTTCAGCCAGAACCATCTGGGAAAGAGCTTCCCGGGGAGCCTGCCAGGAGAACAGAGAGAATAAATCAGAAATACTGCAGAGAAAGGATTTATCAGCCTGGTGACAAACTCTCTAACAGAATTCAGAGTACAGCCCTCCACCTGCCACATGTCATGCCCCGTTTCAAGAGTTCCTTGGTGCAGTTTTAGGAGCACTTCCAGTCAGTCTCAGCGAGCAATGCTGATGAAAAGGACTTGTTCCCACCCCTGCACTGCTCCCAGCTCAAGCCTAGGCTCATACAGCCTTTATATGGCCCTGATCTGGGTGGGAAACTGCCCCAGCCACTAGCAGTTTCTCTTATTTTGGGTTGTCATTTGACTCCACTCTTCAACCCAATTCACTGTGCAGTATGCATGAATGCTAGTGCCAACAGTGGAAGTAGAGTGGAGCTTGGGAATGAAAGGACTGCTTTCAACAGCAGGGAAGACTTTTCTCAGCTTAAACCACTCATGGGTCTCAACATCAGAGACTGACAGTATGATCTCTCTGCCTAAATGTTTGCATCTCAGGAGAGAAAACATCTCCTTTATTCCTTTAACTCTGCAATAGCCAAAAGCTACTATACTGAATCAATGATATGATGAGAGCTCTTTAGGAAAAGCTGCAAGAGAGCTGTTACAAGGCACACAGTTTTGAACACAAAAGCAAATGTCTCAGCTCTCGCTGGGAATAAACAGCTTGGACAGCACTTTGAGCATGCACCTTGCTGCCTTGTCTAGACCCATGCTCATTTTTTAGATATAATAACTGCATATATACTGGCAGCAGGACTCTTCTGAAGTTAAAGACAACTTACATTTTTGAACTGTCGGAAAGGCACAAACTGGACAATGTCTCGTGCAGCTGGCTCTCCCGTCAGGGACTTCAGGACACCGTTGTCTCCATCAAGGAACTCCATTGCTTTGAAATCAGCTTCACCAACTCCAACAATAATGATGGACATCGGCAGCTTAGAGGCATTAACAATCGCTTGCCTAGTTTGGTCCAGATCAGTGATCTCTCCGTCTGTTATGATCAGCAAGATAAAATATTGCTGAAAAACATTAGAAAGCACCCAGTTAGGGAGATCAACACCAAAGCTCACATAAATGAAGGCAAATGGAGCAATTTCTTACTCTAAAAAAGAAATTGGATGATTCTGTGGTAGGACAAAACCAGAACATTAGAGAAACTTATGTTTATTCCCATTTTTTCATATGCATAACACCTTTCATTGTGCACTTCAGATTTCCTCTGTCCTACAAAAAAGACAGAGGTTTAAATTCAATTTATAAAGAACAATTACATCAATTGGCAGAAAGTACTAGAGATGAGCAAAGTACTCCTAAATACAAAGCTGCATACAAAAATCACTTATGGATGCTGCTTTACTCACTGATATCTCAAAAAAGGCTAAAGTTTAATATCCCTGGAATGTAACTCAAAAAGCCTTCTTTTTTTAGTTACCAATAATTTAAAGGATAAGTATTAGAAATCTCAAAATATGGCAGTGACAAATGCCATGACACAAAGATACTCTAGAGCTAACAAGAGGGGAAGAATACAGGAGCTTTTCTAGAAAGAAAAAAATACCTCAAACCAACACATTAGCATGGTGAAGTGTTTAACATTTCCTTCTTTTTCCAGAGGCTAAGGTTTAGTACCTGGTTCTGAAATGAGCAACCACTGTTTTATAGCAGCTATCTACAGACTTAAAATGAAAATAAAAAAAATAAGACACACTCAATGAAAATAAAAGAAAACTGAATTTCCAATTCCAAAATCCAGTTAACACAAGTGTTACTATGGTTGTACTCCACTACTGACAGATTCTTTATTTAAATAGCTAGTTTTTAGTCTGTAAGAAAAAGAAGAGATATTTAACATATAAAGAGAAATAAGATTCCCCCAAGTGTTGGGAAGGCTAAAAAAATACCCTCAGAAATGTAAGAAATTGATCTTCCTGGACCAAGCACCTCACAGTGTGGGAAATGTACTCAACATACACACGAACATAAGTAGAACCAAAAATACTGACACAGCTAGACCATAAAGCAAGTATCAAGAGTGTACATCAAAATTCCTTCTAACTGGTCTGTCAAAATGGAATCAGTTGAATCTATCAGGATATGAGAGTCCTTCATCCTTAAGCAAAAGGAATGAAGTTTAAAGAAACAGAGTTGAATTTTAACAGCAGCCGCACAAGCACACACGACACGCAACACAACTGTATGGTAGCATGGATGCTCTGCAGTGCAATTAGCATACTGATTTAACAGTTCTCAGGCTCCTTTGTTGATCTGGCCCTCTGGATATCCTGATTCTGCATGCCACCATGATGGGACAGACAGTCGAGCCCTCTGGTATTTTTCTTGGAGGTGGTTTTTGTGTATACTCTTGAGCACAAAATTGTTTGCAATAAAATATACAGAGCCGCTCTATACTGCACACATTCTCTACAGGTGATGGAGCTTGGCAAGGGAGGTTAGAGCGAGGCAACTGTTGACACAGTGCAACTAGTCTAAAAGTCAACACAGCACCCCTGTATACTTCAACAGTAAGTACAATACCAGCAAACTGTGAAAAGGAGAAATAAATATTGCTTGAGCAAAGGAAACTAATATCAATGTCTACCAAGTAGAGCTTCATATCAATATGTACCAAAAGAGTACCAACAGCCTCTCTGTAGGTGGTAGGAGAGGACCAAACTTGGGATCCTAAGGAAGGATGACAACATCACTTTACCATGCCATTTTATGCCATCATGAACATGGAAAACGGGAGCATCAACCCAACGCAGAATCCCAGGGAAGGACATGCACTCACTGAAGCAGTTCCTTGTTGCGCCGAGTGTGCTGCAAACCTTGCCACGTGGTTTATAATAGGAGAGAAATTGGTTGGCCCATAGAGTCGGATCTGAGGAAGGATCTGGCGGTAGGCATCCACTATTCCTTGGATCCCTGTAACACAAGGAAGGCAAGCTGCCAAAAGAGCTTCACAAATTCTCCAGTAATTTTTTTATAATGTTACTAAATAGTACGGCAAAAGGGTAATAACTCTTACACAGCTGTGAACTCCTAAAGGACAAATAAGCAGCAGGATAACAGCAAATACACAAAGCACAGGGCTGAAACCAGCAGACATCTGCAGAGACAGGATTTGCAGATTTCTCACCCATTCTACATTTCTCACATTACTCTTTGTGCCTCTAACATCAAAAAGCTCATGGAAGTTGTGGGAAAAGTAATCCGGTGAAGGCATGCTGATGACTACGTTTACCTTGCTCTTTCTACCTTGCCATCCACTTTGTCTTGATTAGTTGCTTATAGTCTAATTAGACAGCAAGGCCAGAAACTCTCTAGAACAGTATTTTCCTTGCATGAAAGTTAGACAATGATCCCTGATTCAGGATGCAAACATTTCTGTAACAGAAGTAGCAATCCTTAAGGTTTTTCCTATGCAAGAAGCTTTTCTCAGATTAACTAAACAAAATTAAGAAAAAAAAAATTTTTTTTTAAGTCTGATTTTAAATGGTGCATATTCTTCTGTGGATCCATCTAAATTGGCCTATTCCTGGCTTCTATCAATGTAGCTTCATTTGACACTGCTGCTTGCATTGTCCACCATGCAGGTTTTAGTGCGGTAACTCTCAAAACTACTGCACAGGGACCCTTAAAGGTCAAAGACACACATCCCAATGAGGCAGAAAATGCTAAACTGACCAAGGAAATGCTTGGATTTTAACACTGAATCTCAGATTCAATTTTTTGTTGGCCTTATACCAGAGAGAAAAACTGAATTGAGTTAAAAATGCTTGTTCAAGAACAATTATGTGTCGCTGCATGCTGAGAGAGTTCTTAGTCCTAAAAGGTCATAATCCAGCTTAGAGAGCAGCCATTAAAAACAGCTGAAACAACCTCCACTAAAGAAGATGGCTATAAAGAAAATAAGCTTTTAAGACAACTCTTTAAAAGATAACGTTCAAACATATACACATTCCTGATGAAATAACTACGATCTCTAACAGCCTTAGCAGATGGTCGCTTTGGAAACATGACTAGCACAGGCACATTCCTGATCTGAATCCGCTACCACCTATAACATACCAGAAGTAATGAAGCTGCAGCAACAAAAGTTTCAGCACAGACTAACAATCAAATTAAATCTAGACCCCTTCACTGGAGCTTACATAGACCACACAGAAGTCTGCATCAACACACACCCATTCTGGAGAACATGCAGGTGAGTGTAATCTAGTTTACTGCATGCCTCGGTGCTCCATCTGTTTTTCACAGTTATGAAAGAAATGCAACACTTCAAACACCTGTCCCTCTCAGTGAGATATTAACAAAGAGGCGTCCTCACCTTGACAGTAAGGGTTGCTGGGGTTGAAGTTCAAAGCAAACTCATGAGATACCTAGGAAAGGGGACATGACAAATAGTTAGGGAATGCAGGCATGGACAGAGCAACTACCCAGCATTGTGAAGGCCCTACCTGCCAGCTAGGAGGAATCTGAGCACCAAACCCAAACGCAGGAAACAGCTTGTCCCTGGAGAGAAAGGGCAACAACAAGAAATGAGAAAGAGCAATTCTTTAATAACTCACTATTCCATTTTATTCCAAGAAAGCAGCTGGAGACTAAGGTTCAATTCCTGCCACAAGGAATGGGTACACCATATAGCTCCCCTTGGCCAGCCACCAGTTACCCAAGGGTTGCAGGCTTGGGCTTGACAGTTTCAGAATTTCTTTCAGTGCAGGACCCCATAGGAGATTTCCCAGTACCAAGAGCAAAGCCAGCCCAACCACAGCTTAGCTAAAGGACAGAGCTGACAAACATGTTCCCATTGAATCAAACAGGGCATTCATGTTTGAAATACATCATCAGCGACAAGGGATTAGTGACCAGCTAAAGCAGCATTACAGAGTAACCCAGGGCCATAAAAGGGCAGACTTGGAGGGACAAATCAAGCAAATATGTCAAATTATGAAGGGCTGCCACTGCCCTCCGTGTCAATGACAGAAGCAGGAAGAAGCAGTAGCAGTTCCTGAAGGAATCTGCCGAGGAGAGGTAGCACCTCAGTCATTCAAACATTACAGCTCTGGAACAAGCTATCAGCCTTGATCACTGACAGCCGCTGTGACACATTTTTAACGCAGTGGCTAGATCAGTTAAGATCATGACATACGTGTCATAATCCTGGACTACACTTCCCACACTCCAGATGGCAATCAGGTACTCATTTATCCCGTCTGGGCTGATGTAGTGAAGAGAATCTGGTGACTTGGGATCTCCATTGGAGCCGGTGAAGTCTACACCCACCTAATCAGTCAAGATGATGACAGCAAGTCACTGATGCATCACCATAAGCAAATAAGAAGAACTAACCATACCCAGAAACAGAGGGTTAGACCAGGCCCACACAGCTCCCTTCCTCCCAGGCACACAGGCAGCCCTACACAGGGACAGGCAAACAAGCCAGCATACCTTTTCCCACTGGGGTACATGCATGGTTAAGAAATAGTAATGCTTTCCACTGATAGACTGAACCGATTTCTTAAAAGAAGTTTAAGAAACCCTAGTTCCATTAAAGTTGATACTTGATCACAAAAAGTAAAAATATAATATCGTGTTTTTTCCAGTCTTCATCACTGCAAATTCACACTGCACTTGCAGTCATTCACACTGCAAATAGAAGTACTAATCACAAATTCATTGCTTTGTCCTGTCATCTACCAAGAAGTGCAGTGGGGAAACAACTCACTGTAAAGTTAATCTGGCAGCCTCCCATGACGTAGTCCAGAAACGAATATTCTGTCTCGATCTGGAGGAACAGACAGACAGTGTTACACCTCCTCCCCATGAGAACAGATTTCATTACAATCAGAAAATAAAAAAGTCAAAAAACAACAAAAATCTTCATACCTTGCAGGATTTTATCCTAATAATACCAGAGTTTTTGTAGCTCTTTTTCTTTTGTTTTTTCTCAGGATGAATGCATTCAAATTCCACCTACAGAAAGCAGGCATACAAGAAGCAAGTTCCAAAATATCTGCATTTACAGCAGGGCAAATTATGGAACAGAACAGTGTCAGACATCATACAATTTCAGAGTTACCCAAATATCTGGCAGAATTCTAAAACTTATTTTTAAAAGAGTTTGCAGCTACTTTGGCTTCTATCTGGCAACTTAAGTGGGATGCTTTTCCTACCAGCACTGGGCAAAACACAAGGAAAGACCTCATAAAAGCTTCTCTCCTCAACAACTTAACTGTTATTCTGTATGCAATCATGGAAGTGTCATTTTATCAGAGGAAAAAAAAGTTTATCACAAATACAAGCGTTTCTCTTAACATAATCAGGTTCTTTTTCAGTTAAGGGAAGGGAATGCACTCAAACAGATGAGGAGGCAAAATCTTGGGGTGGGGGAGGCTGAAAAAGCCTAAGTCGCAGGCTCTCAATGGCAGTGTTTCACTGTTTTGTTTCACTTGCATTAGTTCTGATTTCACATGGGCTAGGGAAAGAGGCAAGAATCTTCCACCAGCTTTAGGATTATAACCACAGAAATCAAGCTGGCTGGCAAATGGAAGCAGTCCTAGGCTACGTCCTGTGTGTGTATTAATCTGTGATATCTAGATATTCATCTAGATATCCATCTCCATGAGAACGAGAATTCAGGTTTTCACTGCAGACAACAGAGAGAAACTGACACCACCAGCAAACGATTCAACTTCTAAACTGGATGCCTACGACAAGGCAGCTAGAGCTTAATCTGGCTACTGCCGTAAAAGACAATAAAAAATACTTCTATAAATATATTAACAGCAAAAGGAGGGCTCAGGAGAATCTCTAGCCTTTATTAGATGTGGGAGGAAAGAGTAACAAAGGATGAGGAAAAGGCTGAGGTACTTAATGCCTTCTTTGCCTCAGTCTTTAATAGTAAGACGAGTTGTTCTCTGGGTACCCAGACCCCTGAGCTGGAAGTCAGGGATGGGGAGTGGAGTGGAGCCCCCATAACCCAAGGGGAAATGGTTAGTGACCTCCTACACCACCTAGACACACAGAAGTCTATGGGGCTGGATAAGATCCATTCGAGAATACTGAAGGAGCTGGCAGAAGTGCTCACCTAGGTGCTATCCATCATTTATCAGCAATCCTGGCTAACTGGGGAGGTTCCACCTGCCTGGAGATTAGCAAATGTGACGCCCATCTACAAGAAAGGCCAGAAGGAAGATCTGGGGAACTACAGGCCTGTCAGCCTGACCTCGGTACCGGAGTGCCATCACGCACCACGTACAGGATAACCAAGTGATCAGACCAGTCAGCATGGGTTTAGGAAAGGCAGATCCTGCTTAACTTGATGTTTCTATGACAAGGTGACCTGCTTAGTAGATGAGGGAAAACCTGGGATGTTGTCTACCTAGACTTTAGTAAAGCCTTTGACACCATTTCCCACAGCATTCTCCTGGAAAAACTGGCTGCTTGTGGCTTGGACAGGTGTACTCTTCGCTGGGTAAAAACTGGCTGGATGGCTGGGCCCAAAGAGTCGTGGTGACTGGAGTTAAATCCAGTGGGTGGCTGGTCACAAGCGGTGTCCCCCAGGACTCAGTGTTGGGGCCAGTTCTGTTTAATATCTTTATCAATGATCTGGATGAGGGGATCGACTGCACCCTCAGTAAATTTGCAGATGACACCAAGTTGGGTGTGAGTGTTGATCTGCTTAAGAGAAGGCAGGCTCTGCAGAGGGATCTGGACAGGCTGGATCTATGGGCCAAGGCCAACTTTATGGGGTTCAACAAGGCCAAGTGCCAGGTCCTGCACTTGGGTCACACCAACCCCATGCAACGCTACAGGCTTGGGGAAGAGTGGCTGGGAAGCTGCCCGGCAGAAAAGGACCTGGGGGTGCTGGTTGACAGCCAGCTGAACATGAGCCAGCATGTGCCCAGGTGGCCAAGAAGGCCAACAGCATCCTGGCTTGTATCAGGAATAGTGTGGCCAGCAGGAGTAGGGAAGTGATCGTGCCCCTGTACTCGGCACTGGTGAGGTCACACCTCAAATACTGTGTTCAGTTTTGGGTCTGTCACTACAAGAAGGACATTGAGGTGCTGCAGCGTGTCCAGAGAAGCTGGTGAAGGGTCTGGAAAACTAGTCTTATGAGGAGCAGCTGAGGGAACTGGGGTTGTTTAGTCTGGAGAAGAGGAGGCTGAGGGGAGACCTTATTGCTCTCTACAGCTACCTGAAAGGAGGTTGTAGCGAGGTGGGTATTGGTCTCTTCTCCCAAATAATGAGTGATAGGATGACAGGAAATGGCCTCAAGCTGTGTCAGGGGAGGTTTAGATAGGATATTAGGAAATACTACATTACTGAAAGGGTTGTCAGGCATTGGAACAGGCTGCCCAGGAAAGTGGTTGAGTCACCATCCCTGGAGGTATTTAAAAGACATTTGGATATGGTGCTTAGGGCCATGGTTTAGTGGTGAACTGGCAGTGTTAGGTTTACAGTTGGACTCGATGATCTTAAAGATCTTTTCCAACCTATACAATTCTGTGTCTGTAAGAAGAATGCCCCTTGGAAGCACTGCTTCTCTCTATTAGCTAGAAAGGCGACCAGAGTGCTCATGAGGGTGACCAGCTCAAGTACAAATGTTATCTGAGACAAGCCCTACCTCTGGACTTGTCTGCTGAAGCATGAACAAGCCCTTTTATTTCCACTTGACTCAGCAGAGACAAAAACAAGCTGAACTGCTGGGAAAAGTGGCTGGCGGCTAGCAGACAACAGGCTCAAGGATGTCTTTAGGAATAGGAATGGTATCAGTATTCAAGGAAAACAAAGCAAAATAATTCCCACACCAGGTTTTATTCTTCCCAGATGTTGGCTCAGCAGTTCAAAGATACAGACAGAAAAAAATAACTTTTGGATGCAACAAGTAAAAATATATCTCTGAGGTAAATATTAAAAAGGGTTTGTGAAAGACTGAATTAGGAACTAAGTTAGCAGGGGATTGAGAAAGCTCACCGGAGTGCCACCACCCGCTTTCTGCAGCTGAGTCAGGTTAGTTTCAAAAGTGCCTATCAAGTCATGTGACCCATCACTGTCGTGATCCGCGCACTGTACCTGAAAGGGAAGAGAGAACAAGCAATGGGCAAGCATACTGCATTAGGGAGAATGGCAGCTGCTCACCACCTGATCTCCTGCTTCTGACAGCTTTGCAGCAATGCTAGTGAACTCCCCTATCACATCTGAACGGGTGGTGTCATCCATATCACTAACTGAAACCTGATAGTAAGAAAGACACCCAGAGTGAATCTCAGGAAAAAGAAAATCTTCAATTGCTTACCCATTTAAGTACGCGCAGTGAAAGTTTTAATTGAAAGCTTTCCCCAGTTTAAACACGAGATTAAAAAAAAAACAAACCAAAAAAACCCAACAAAACCAAAACCAACCAACCAAAAACCAAACAAACAAACAGACAAAAACAAACAAAAAACCACAACACAAAAACCCACAACATTTCACAGCCCAGATATATAAACGTGAGATCATTCAGGACAAGATATGCAACTGGGGTAATGGGAAGAAACAATTAAAAGTTTCTCAGTTTGTTATCTAAGCACTTTATGAATATACTCTTTTCTTCTGCCCAGCAACAGCATCAATTTACAAAGAATCTGCAATTTCCATAGAGCACGAGGTCTGTCTTTTTCTGCACCTTATACCAATCAAATTATAAATACTTAATTAATAACCTGTCATGTTTAGATCAGCATGACAGCTTCAGAACTAGATAATGCAAAAGAGCGATGCATTTAAAAATAAAAATATGCTAATAAGTATGGCTTAGAGCAAACACAGTAGGATGTCTATTGTCAATAGCTCCCCACAGAATCAACTAAAAGGAGCATTTGTAACATGCACAACACACATGACTGCAGAACACAAGTAATTCCAGAAGCAGTCAATCAAGAAACAGTTTGTGAACAGCTGCTTACTCCCCCATTGAAGTCCACATGCTACACAGGCTCAAAAACTCTGAGATCTGCCTTTAGTAACAAAGAAACTGATGTTGCTTCAGTATAAACCACAGCGACAGCTTTCTCCTCAGGACGAAGGGACAAGATGAACCCATGGATAAGGATGTCAAATTCAATGGCTAGATATCTGAATTTGAGACAGGGTTCTTTTAGGACTACTTTGATGCACTAGCGATCTGCCACTGGTGTGAGTGGGAAACCTGTACAAAAGGCTGAGTGAATTATGGCCTAATCTAGCCACCTAAATGAAAATGTGCCATCCTTCAGCCTCTTAATGGGAAAACAAGATCACCTTAGCGACTGTGCTCCCCTTCTCCCTTTATCCTTCCCAACCCACCACCTTTCCACTCCTCTCTTCTGCATGCTCCACCATGAAGCAACTCCCACCCTTCTGCCTGAACACCACTTTGCGTCTCTGAGCAATTCTGATGTTTTAACATCCCCCAAAAGCAACTGGATTCTGCCAGGGAGGCCAAGGAAGGAGGCTCTCATGCAGAAGCCAGGGTGCAGACTCCCAGCGCCGGGCCTCCTTCACACCAACACACCTGGAGAGCTGCAGAGAATTCAGCAGCTGCTGCCTCCACGCACCTCCTCTCCCCTCCTGCTTGCTCCTGCTCCCCCTCTCAGCCACGAGCCAGTGTCCTTATTAGTTCACAGCATGATATGGTTTAAAACAAACCTCTTTTTACAAGCGCTTTCTTAAACTGGCCAAGATTCATTGTATGCAGCCCAAAGCTGCTGTGGTGCTACTGCAGACAAAATCCTGCTAGCAATACTGCAGGACACTGTATATAGTTATTTACTGATGAATTGTTCCTTCACAAATGAACTATCCAATATTCATTACGAGCCTTGGAATACAGTCAGTGGGTAAAAAGGCCCCTTTCAGCTTGAGGAGGAACTTTCAGAGTTCACAGAAAATGGGTTTCCCATCAAACACATGGACTGGCAGCTTTAGTTCCAATACCAACACCCACAAATTTCACATTTGCTATTTCCAGTTAAATAACTATGGGGGAGAGACGCTACTTTGATTTGCCCCTACTTCTAATGAAACTCTCAAGAAGATTAGGTTGTGTCACAAACCTGAGCTGTTCTTAACACAGAACAAGGAGAACATCACTCTTCTTCACAATGGAGAAAGAACTACCAAAATATTAGGTAGCATCATTAATTCAATCAAAAGATTTATGTTCATGCACATATTCAGTACATAATCCTCATAGACACCTGGCAAAGCTGATGCTTAGCATCAAAATGGCTGTTTCCAGTGTGCTAAAGTACAAGGAGTTCTCCCTTCACTGACTACTGTTATTTCACATGTAATTTTCCTTAGTAAATTTTTGGAAGCCTCAAGCAAGGTTCAGAACAGCAAATACCAGATGAAAAATGAAACACCAGTGCAATATTGTATTTTTCAGCGCTGCTAGTGAAACTCCTGCCTGTCAGCCTGGACTCCCCTTTCTGACTGACTTCTCTAACCTGTTAAGTACAAGAACAGTATAATCCTTTTTCACAACTGCACTGTGAAACGTAATAGATTATTTGCACATGCATTGAGAATTTTGGCTGAAACAAACTATCAGCAAAAATCTATCCTTTTTAAGAAGCAGGTCATTCCAAAGTGAATTCCAAAGCACAGAAAACTTCTGGAAAACAAACAAACAAAAAACCCCAAAACAAAACCAGCACAAGCAAACAAACAAACAAAAAACCAACCATACAAATCTTTTTGGACTAGAGCAAATACAGCTTCATGCAATAGAATGTGTAAACTGTGCCATCTCATGTCAGTTTTGACAAATGATAATATGCATTTCCTTGCCATCTCCCTTCCACATTTTGCTGCTCCCTTTTGGACCAAGAGGACTTCTTTCTGACCCAAGACTGTTGATTCCCCGACAATAAAAGCTCATGAACACACTTAAGAACACCGCCACATATCCACAAGCCCAGCACACCTGATCATCTATTTCCAGGTTAACAATCTCAGTAACTCTTTGGACCTGCCATGCTGCACGAATAAAAACATTAGCATGCATGCTTTTTGCTGAACCTTTCAGATCAAACTTCCAGCATCAGATTTCTTCACAAACAGAATGAGGCAGGAAAATTCTGCAAATGGAAAGTTTTTAGTTGTTGGATAAGCAGAGAGAGACTATACTCACATAGAACTATCTATGGATTTAAATGCCTTTACATTATCAATTCATTGCTTAAAACAGAAAATAACAAATTAATTTGCTATCAGATTTTCTTTTGTAGAAACTTATTAAAAGATGCAATTGTTCTGCTACCACTTCCATAAACCAGGACCAAAGAGAATTAGTCATCACATACAAGACCACAAGGAATTGCAGTTCTAACTCAAACCCAAATTTCTAGTTGGAACATATTGAAAAAGAGCGGGGACAAGCCTGCCAGTCTCATGGACAGATGAATTTGACAGATGCATTAAGGTCCTCTCAATGTCAGTATCCTAAGGCACTCAAACTTGTCCAACATATATGAGCTTGTCAGTTAACTTAGAAACAGTGCTAAAAAGCCACAATTTAAATAACCAACCACACAAAAAACAACCAAACAAACAAAAAAAACCCCAAAACCCAACAGAAACAAAAAAGCACCGAAACTCTGGCCAGAATAGCGAAAAAATCAGTTATAATTCTTCTTATGACTAATCATTAGAAAGTGTGTCACTTTTGCTTTTCTTGACTTCTCAATTTGACAACTCATGATGTTTTAATACAGACTTCATACTTAATAGACATATAATCAGTTATCTGCCACACTACTATTCTAGAAAGGCAATCTAAAAATTTAAATATGACTAGACAACCTGATAACTCATAGTTAATATCAACAGAGATTGAATTACTTATAACAACAAAGAGAATTTCTGAAGGCTGTACCTTGATACGTTTATTAAAATCTCCACCACAGAACGTCTGCAAGGGAACAGTGAACTTCCTCCAGCACGGATTTAAGTTGTTCTTAATCACCTTAAAAAAATTACAGCATAACGTCATGTGAGCGATGCAGCATACAAGTCACTAAGAAATATAATATGAGGGTTCCGCACAGCTACTTAAGAACAGCCTCAGTCAGTCCAACCCTGCCATGCATGGACAGCCAAGCAAAAGCTCTGTAAGAAATAAAAGCTTAAAGTTCAGGGTAAAGTTAAATTTTAGAGCCAAGCCAACCTAACAGCTCATCACCACTGAAAGGGAGGAGAGTTGTGCCACTCTTCTCACTTGGTGCATGGTTGGACTCTTCACTGAGCCAGCTTAATCCAGTCACCAGGCAGCAAATAAACAATTTTCTGCCAGGTCAGCGAGCAGAATCCCTTTTTTAGGATACAAGACAACTTTCATTGCACTACTGGTGCAAAGTATGACCAGGAGTGGGACTCCCACTTTCGGTAGGAGTAAGCTGTCTGATCCACTCAAGAAACACACCAGCGTAGAAATACAACCTCTGTTCTGTACACCAGCTGCCATGTTCCAGCATCGCTCTGCTTGTAAAACTCCAAAAATGGATCTGATTTACCTAAGAAATCCTGCAAACAAAAACCAACACAAGTAATCAGCCTCCTGTATTTCACTCAGATGAGAGAAGAGCTGGCTGATCAGTACACAATACTTCAAACAAAGCACAAAGTCAAACAAACTATACATTTGTCTTCCTTTCTTTTACTTCACTTTTCTCTTTTGAACTGCTGCACTTTCTAAGTCATAAAAATTTATCAGCTCTGATTCCAAGACCGCCTCCTCAGACCATTTTTGTCACTATAAATCACATCATTTTGCTGACTGAGTGGGGTCACTAAATCCCTGGATTGGTCTTTGGCTTAAAATAACATTGAGGCAGTGTACCTGAATTTCCACCTTTTCTTCCTTAATAACCTTACCGAAAGCTCAGTTCACAGCTACAGTATTCATTGGAGACAATACTGAACTGTATATATACAGAATATTCCAAAGCCAAAACAATCCCCCAAAACCTAAACCTGGTGGTTGAGTTTCTGGTTCGACATTGTAGTTTTCAACATGAAATTACGTCTCCAGTTTACTTCCCTGTAAGTAACGAAACACAGGGAGTCTTTTTCCATACACAGATTACCTAGCTTAGTTGAATGTCTACAAATACAGAGAGATTCCTGGACAAAAGGCACTAACTGTAAATATCGCAGAAGCATGCAATACACTTTAAAAAAAATCAATACCTTTTTGTCCAAGTTTCGGGCTTCAATTTCCAAGTACACAACCCTGGTATCTTTAATCTCCTCTGCTGAAATCTGTGCCATAGATATTTAAAAAAAAAAAAAAAAATTGAACAAGAAACCCCACAGAGTTTTGCTCATATTTTGTCCATGAAAGAAACTGCAGTTACAAATATCTCTCTTTCCAGTACGCGTGTAGCATTTGAAGATATACCGACAGAAAACCAGAAACGTTACTTTCTCCCAGACAACATATGAAAAAATGAGAAACCATTTTTTCCACAGAAAAACTTTATTTACCGTAATGGTGCCCTTTCCTGCTGGCTTTCCCTGCTTCAGTTCCAGCGGTCGGGTGAACACTGAGCTGGACACAACCTGAGATAAAGACAAATAATACAAATATCAAGTTAGATGAAGAGCAAAGAATTACTCTTCAGAAACAAAATTTTCAGACTCTCCTGAGAGATCCAAAAGGATTTAAAAGCATTTTCAACAGCGACGGCCATCAGAGTTTGTGCTCCTGAGTGGCTGAACAGTCTGAAAATTATCTTCTCTCACGATCCACAAAACAGCACCCAGTAACACATCTCCAAATGTAACTTTAGCCTCCTATTTTTTCTACCCCTAAGACACAAGAGGCATTTTCATCACAAGTAGCCAAAAAGCTATTAAAAATCAGAAAAGACTATTTAATTTATCAAGTCTTTCCTTAATAACACGAACCCCCACTTTTCTTCTCCTACCTAGCTATACAAACCTCTCCTCAGGAAATGAACAAAGAATCAAAATTAGCCTTATTTCCCCAAATTTGCTGCCTGATGATCACTTTGTGCAAAGGAAACTCCATTAGAGCTCTCCAAGCACGTCTTCCTTACTCACAGACTGCCTTTAGTGCTACACGCACCTCCCAAGCCAAGCAATTAATGGCAAACTGTGTATATTTCTAACCTTCACTTTGTGATTGACACAATGATTTTGCTATGTTCAACAGTAATTCAAACTAACCTGTTCTACAAGATGTTTTCAAATTTGAATGTGTCGAAGCCTTTGATAAAGCAGTCTTTCACCCCATTTTTCATAATAAACCCAACGCTTGCCGCTACTTTGTAGAACACTTCACATGCCTCTATGCATACCTGTCCCAGCGTGCACTCAATCCCTCCGAGGTAGTCATCATCATTTAAATCAAAGGACTTGTTATCGATATCATACACGCCAAATTTCAGCTTCTGCACTTTCTCAAAGTAGTAGTCAACAACCAGTTTCTTGCAGAACTCAGGGTCTGGGCAGTTCTTAATCCTCTCCGTGCGATCTAGCTGCACAAACACAGAAGCAAAACCGTCGATGATGAATAAGAACCATGCTTTCTCCCACACAGCTTTTAATCTGCAATCTGGGCTTCTGCGCTGATCGAACACAGGCACCAGCTGGGCTACGCACCCCGGACCATGCTTCGTGCTCTGTGACGAACCAGGCCACTGCTGCCAGGCTGATCAACGGCTCACCAAGAAAGGAAATTGCATCTGACAATAAATGTTACCGTATGGGAAAATTCTGCACATTGGAGGAAAAAAGGCTGGTGAAACACTGCATTCTGGACTGTGTGCTCTAGGGTAAAGGAGAGAGGACAGGTCACATGGTAACAGGCAAATGAATGTCCCAGTGTAACTCTAAGCAAACATACAAGCAATTAATGAAACCAATGAATGTAAAACTCCAGAGTTCGAGTACAGGCATCAGGGACTGCTCGTTAAACGCACATCCGAATTACACGTACCATGCACCCCCTAGGAAAGCCAACGGGATGGACACGGAGCAAACCTGGTGTGTTTGCACCCGACAGCGAAGCGGGGCCCAGCAGTTGCCCTTACCTCAGCCCACCGGCCGCCGCCCACGTCCTGCAGCAAGACGCAGAGGGGATCCGACTTGGAGCCCAGGTCCCTGTCGAGGAGGCTCCGGCAGGACACCGACAGCTCCACCCGGGACACGCACGCGGCCATCTGCGGGCAGAGCAGAGCAGAGCAGAGGGTCAGACGGCCCGCCGCGCCAGGGGGGTCCGCCCCCGCCCCGCCGGTGCTCCCGGCG
>WEKW01022646.1:102193-126329 GCA_013389905.1 Sula dactylatra
TGAGGCAGCCGAGGCTGTGCCGCTGCAGGCGGCTCGCCAGCCCCGCGATGCCCCGGGAGGGGAAGGGAAGCCCTGCCCGGCCGCCGGCGCGAACCGAGGGTGCCGGGATTTGCTCGGGGCGGCGGAAGAGCCATAAGAGCCCCCCAGCCCCCAAGGCCTCCCTTCGAGCCGCCGTGCGCGGCCACGGGAGCTACAGAGCCCCAGTTCTTGGCAGTGACAACTGTAACGATCTCACAACCACGTGATAATGAATTTTATTACATATCAAACTGCAGACGCTTCTGTTCAACTAAGAGCTATAATTCTGAAAACTGAATTCAGAAGATGAGCCTTCAAGCATCAAAGCATTCAAGAGATTGAGCAGCTTGAGAGCTCCAACAAGTACTTTAAACGTGAACATCTCAGAGAAGCTCCTTCAGAGTTTGGAAAAAAAAAAAAAGGAAATAATTGTTTGCTCTTTCTAGTATCTGAATATCCACATCCCCTTCTCATACTTGGCAGGGTGCAAATATTTATATTGATGAAGAGATGAGCTTTTATTAGACGACATTTAATCCATTAAACCTCCCAGCCGTGATGCACCCTGGACAGATGTTAATGATGTCACTTATTACGCTGTGGCATGACACTTGGATGCTCTGGTGATGGCAGGACAAAACTGGCACCCAGTAAGAATAAGAAAAGCTTTAGGCAAAGAGGATCATAGTTCAGCTTTCTACTATGGTCATCATCATCTGCTTTAATGCCAGCATTTTCAGAGAAGCTAGTCTGGTCAACTGTGCAAAGTACTAGTTCGAGCCATCCATCTTCCACTTCAGTTGCCTTCAACACCGAGTAAGACACACAAAAGAAACCACTGCCTTTAATAAATATGTTCCTCCTAAAATCGCAAGTCACAGGTATCAGGTTTTTTCTTTACCTACACATACCATCCCACCAGACCAGCTTACATCTCACAGTCTGACATCTGCACAGTCTGCAGTTCTGCAGACAACTGCACACGGTTGTATGACACCAGTTGTTTGACAACAAGGAAATCAGGACAGCCAGCCTTGGCTCCCATGCCAACATTTCTCCTCAGTTTTCCTATACCACAACAGAGATTTCTGTACCAACAGGAGACACAACCAGGAGCAAAATTAACTTCAAAGAAACAGCTCCCCGTAAGCTTTAGCATCCCTAAACAGCAGCAGTCCCTTTCTAGGAGGAAACCATCACTACAGGTCTCAAGCTGCAGGCAGAACAAGTTCATACATATTTATTCCATGTTACAAAGACACCGCTGAAGAAAAGTTAAAAGTTTGAGATGGGAACTGTTAAACCACACAATAAAGCCAGGAGGTGAAGTGACACAAGTCCTCAAACCTGATCACCTCCCATTTGCTAACTGAATCTCTTCTCCAGGTCAGTTGCAATGAAATTACTCCACCATTTCAATGATTCATCTTTCAATATACTCATATCCAGAAGGCTGTCTTCATCGTACTGTTTTGGATTTAGTAATAGCATAGGATTTCCCTGGAAACACAGCCCAGATGTTCTGCTGAACCCCTGAGAAGTTACGAACCACAAGGGATCCTTTCCCACTATATCCTCCTGCTCCATCCAGAGATCACAGGGCACCAGCTGACACACATGACAATCAGGACACAACAGAGTACAGCCAGGCCAGTTGTTCTGAGCAGCTGAGAAGAACTGTTCTTCTAACAGGCTATGCTCCCTCCTCGCCAACTCAGGGGATAGCAAGAAAGCAGGTTTAACAACTACAGACAGATCCCTTATGGGAAGAAGAGGGATAGCTCCTTAACATATTCAGATAAATTCATGTTTAATCTGAAAAATATCAGTTTGAACCTCAGCCAGCAGTTGTTTATACATTGCTGCCTACGGACATCCTTGAAGAGCCCACTCAAAGTTTTTTTCCACTTCACAGCTTTCCAAACACACTGTATGGTGTTCTCTAGTTTCAATCAATTCCTTGCATAACAGCAGCAGAAAATCCTGATCATAGACTAGTCAGGGTATCTCAGCAGCAAGAGCAAGGAGCATGTGGTCTGTTAAAGACACAACATCCATTTCAGTCAAGCCTGAAGATCTGCTTAGCCTCTGGGTAAGCACCTTCAACCCAGTTACCCTACCCGCGCAGTTAGTGGGAGAAGTGCAAATCTCTCGAAACTTGCCTGCATCTGAAAAGTTTGAAAAAATCAAAAGCTTAATATATTTTGATTCCCAAACACACACATACAAAGTACTGAATGGAGGAAAAAAAAAAGTGGAGTTTCCTCAGCAATAAGGAAAACTAGTTCCAACTTCTGTTATCAGCTATTTTCAAATAGGATTTAATGATTATAAGCATTGGCTCAAATATTCTTTTCCTCCCTAAAGCAAGAATTCTGGAATTCATTCTTCACAGTAAACTATTTTTCTAGAGTAACTGCATATCTCCTCCTATAAAAAACTGAATTGTTTATGTGAAATGTATCCATTGACTTTCATCTCCACTTCTCTCCGTAAAGGCTCTGTTCACTTCCTCTGAGGCACAACCATCCTGAAAGCTTTGAAAATGCCACCAATGGGCACTTGTACTTAGGAATAACCCCGTGCCTAATACAACCTCCCATCCTGTTTCTCTTTAAGCAGAAGCCTGCAATGCCTTCTCTTTTCTCTTAAGCTTCTGTGTTCTGAATATCCACACAACCCTGCAACATCTTGGTATTTCATCACTCTGAAAGCTGCCCAGCTGGCGTGTGCCAGCTGACTCCCAAGGAGCAAGCGCTGCACTGGCAGTACAGCTGTGAACGACACGGACCCAGCACCCAGCAGTAATGCTTCATCACTTAGCAGTGCTGTGTAACGGACACATGACAAGAGAAGGAGGTTCTAGTGGTTACTAAGCTCAAACAGTGCATGACGGCTCTGATCCCAGGCTAAGTATGAAGTTTAATGCAATTAAACTGAAAGAACTTGGGGTTTTATTATTTTTATTAATAACCTTCCTTTTTTCCTTGGCATGCGCTCAAAGAATACCAATCTCATTCAGCTTACAGATTCGATCCGACATTTCAAAAAGAAATTTCATGTTGTTTCACTGAGTTTTTGTAGAGCACACTTATAAATATAACCATTCATACACACAAAATAAATTTAGCTTTTAGACTTGCAACAATTAATCTTTACTATGACAGAATATTTTTTACATTTGTTGCAACATTCAATTTTTTCTATTTTCCAACAGTTCCAGAAATTTTAAAATTCATTGATTCCTTACTTCCCGCCCTCACCCTTGATAACTAATATTAATGTCTATTATCTGAAGCTTCTGGTTTACAGAAGACAATGGATATTTCCAAAGCAAAAATAGCAGCTAAAGCAAACTGCTTTCCATAAAGGTATTAAAATACATTCAATTTATAAAGGATTTATTATAGATTGATCCGTAACAGCTTGCAACGACAACCATGTAACAATCAATCTTTCCAACTTACTCTGCCACTGGCAGAATAAGGTACAGCATGGCCTGGAATTTACAAAACTGTTCTAGCAGCAGGAATTCAGTTTGCCAAGTAAAAATGAACTCCAGACGTGATAATAAATTCAAACTCTATTTAAAATACATAAAACAGAGCCACTGCGTACATCCCAGCATAGTGGGTTCAGAAGAAAAGGCAACATAAGCAAGCCACTGGGTAAGTGCTGCTGTTAGAAAGAGCCTGTAAAAATCACAACTGACATTATGTTATAGCCCCACAATCAACAGTTTATATTGACAATAGGCACACACATCTGATCCAATGCTCTCACGACTCAGGGATCTCAGGGTTGATAGGCATCACCTGTGACGTTTCATCTTGAGCCAAATTCTGCACATTCCTTTCTCAAGGGAAGAGTTTCCAACTCTCAGCTTCAGATCCATCAGGCACCTATATTTTTTGCCTTTAGAATTGCACATGATGTAACACCACACTTTGAGGAAAAATAATACATCACCCATGTTGTCCCTAGAAACTCTAGAGCAAAACACTATCCACAGAAGTCTAAGATCCTGAGCACGTACTCCAGAGAAGTCTTTCACTGCTCAACCAGACATGATTCCCAGTTATTCAAGTAAAACACAGAATGGCTCTGGACTAAGTAAGCTTTAAGAAGTCCTCAGACAACGAAACTAAGGTCCAGTTTAAAAAGTCAAAATTATTTTTACTGTGCATACCACCTCCTCCCTGTAAAGATCATGCACTCCAATAGTTGTGTAATACGCATAGAAAAATCCCGTATATCCAACAAAGCTGTTCTACACTGAACCGAAGCACATCAGTAAAGAAGTTGGTCCTAAATAATCAACCTGAAAAATGCTACATCCTAGGAAAATCACATAGAAGATCCATATTACACATTAAGAAGAATAAGGAATTACCTGCTACTTTCTGAAGTTTTATATAAGCATTTCAGAACTTCCAACCCTTTTCACATGATACTACAGAAAAATCAGCTTCTTTTCATACAGAAAAGAACGCTCTCCAATGTAAACAAAATCAACTCCATAGACAAGTCTAACATAAATTTATAATTATTATTCTAGAAATTCAGCTTAATCAAAGCTTAAAAGCAAATCAAATGTAAGAGAAGAAAGCACTGTCCACCTATGTTTGGAGAAAGCTCCAGAACAAGAGTGCTGAAAGATTTTTAACCGTCCCAATTCAAGAGCTTTGGAGGGTCTCACATTGCCCCAAAATGTCACATATGGGTGTTTGTAGCATAAATTCCTCTGTACCTATCCCTCTACAGTAGGAATGCCACCATTTAGTTGACTAAGGATCAAGTGTTGGACTGCATAAGGTGAGAATTATTGAATTACAACATTTGTTTTTATACGCCTCCATACCACACTTCAGGTTTAGAAGGCCAGAATCTCCCCTTTCCCCCTTCAGGCTGGGGAGGACAGGGTGAAGAAGGGGAGTACAGGGGAAGAGGGGCGTTATGACTCAGATCACCCCAGTATGGCACCTCACAGGGCCCACAGAGTCACCCAGAGGACAAGAAAAATTTAACAACTTCACAGCTTTAAACACCACCAGCAGTATTTTAGTAGTGCCAGGAGTGATGTCTTCTGGAGAGAAAATGTTGCATTATCAGAGAATCCAGCCTTGTAGCTCATCTTGGTTTCACTGTTCCACATAAGATGGAATATAAACAAGGATTAAGCACCAGAAAACCTGCAGTTGGTTCCTAGTTCATCACACTAATAAATTCTCATCAGCTACACCATTCTGTACAAGATGCCCAACACGCTCTATTTCAGTGTACACCAAATATTACACATTAATTGAAGTACTTGGTTAACTCAAGCTCGAGGCTGTGACACATATGCTTAAGGACAGCTGATTTCCAATGAGCTTATTTTGTACTGGGCTGACCATAGCTTCTGCCTTACATTCTGCTTATGAACACAACAGAAATGCCAGCAATCCTGCCACCAGTATGTACCAACTGCGATCTTCACCATCTTGGCCTTATGCTACCCAACACATGTAACAGACCATCCCAGTTAATAAGTCTTGCACTTCCCAACAACCTAAATAGTCCCCTCCTTGTCCACTGCTTAGTTTAATCCCACATCTTACAGTTATCACCCCACTTTCTTCAAAACAGCTTTTCTCTTCTCCTTCTGTGATCCCTGAATAGCCAGACCACAAGAAGCAATGCTTTCTCAGATTACTGGTTCAATTTTCAGGGGACAGCCTGTTACATTTCAGGTTTTGATACTAAGGTAACACTGGTTCCGAGGTAGTGTCAGCATTACTTTCTAAATGTATTACCAAAAATTCTAATGTGATCCTACTTTCCTGAACCTCATAAGGCTCTAAAAGACATCATAAAGCTATGTTTGTATCACTACATGCACTAAAAAGCATCTTCATTTTAAGCTGAGATTAAGAGAGTCTCATGAGAAAGACTGGAGTCCACAAAAATTAGTAAATACAGCCTTTTTCCAGCACACCATCTCTTCCATGGGCCAGAGACCCTCAACCCACAGCCCAGAAGCACTGCAGAGAATATAAATGGCCACAATTTTTGCTACCATTACTCCTGGGGATTTGGAGCAGGGATGGTTAAGACCAGCATTACTACAGGCAGATAATAATTTAGTATTCCCTATACTGTGTTCCACATTATCTGTCACCATACATTTTGACTGATACTCAAAACTGTGGTAAGGGGGGTTAATTAACTGTTATTACAAGTTTGACATAAAACCTGAAACAAAAGGCATCTGCTAACTGTTAAAAAAAGAAACGGAATATTGAATACTATTAAGAACACCCTTCTAACCAAACTGTTCAGGCAGCTTGATTCAGTCCTGGTAAGGAGTGTCCATGGTCCATCAGACAACCTTAATCTTAGGGATGAGAGCTCCCAGGGAGGATGGACACAGAGCGGAAAGCTGACAAATGTTTCTGACAGGGTGCAGTGGTGAAGCATTGAGGCTGTGCTGGCACTGAATCACTCCAAGCCATGACCAGAGGCAAGCAGCAGCGCAGCTGCCAGCCCAGACAAGCCTTTTTGAGCTCCAAATTTGACTACAAGCCTTATGAAGAGAGGTTATTGACTATTGTGCACTTAAGGCACTACTGAATACACATGGAAGTTAGGATCTAATTCTACTTACTGAATTGTCTCCACATGAACCCTGGAGCTCCAGTATCACCATGAGAATTTGGATTTCTTGTATCTGAAGGCAGCCCACAGGTATGAGTACTGAACGTGTGCTGTGGCAACCTGACCTCCGAGACATCTGTGGAAACTCACTGAGAAGGCAGAGCTCCCATTTATAGAATCATAGAATCATTTAGGTTGGAAAGGACCTTTAAGATCATCACACCCAACCATTAACCTAGCACTGCCAAGTCCACCACTACACCATGTCCCTAAGCACCACATCTATACGTTAAATACCTATACGATAATATAGATATTTGTGTAGAATATATATATACATAAAAATAAACTTAACAAGTTTACAACAGTTTAAACAAAGCTGAAATAAAGCACAAAAAAAATCAGAAATGGGATTGTAGTTTCCAGCAGAAAATGCAAACAAGAACTTCAGTCATTTCATCTTCTTTACCACAGCTTCCCCCACACACCGAACAAGGGCCATGCCCCAACTCTAGGGAAACAACAGCTTCTCCTATAAGTTCACCTTTACACTGTTCAGTGTTCACCTTTAACTTATGCACCACCAATATCCCCCTTAACTACAACCAACAATCTCAAAGAAAGGCCTGTGCATGCCTTCACTATATATATACCCTCTGCTTTTCTGAGAAATAAGTAAACAAACTGACAGGTCAACTTTGATTTTATTTCAAATATTAGTAATATATTAAATTACAATGGGGTTCAAATTAACACCTGAACTTAAGCAAAACCTCAGCTACTTTCCAAGCTCTTCATGCAAAAGAAAACGCATTTCAAAGTTCTTCAGAGCATTTAGTAGCAGAATATCAAAAACCATTTCCTTGAAAAACTAACAAAGCAGGTTGGGGCTTTGGAGTCAGCCATTCATTTGGCTTAAGCTGGAACAGTAACTGCAATCCTAGAAGTGCCCACTGACTTCTCCCACCAAGTAAGATTTTTTTTTTTCATTCCTTTCATATTCTTTTACTCAGCTGCCTTTTTTTCCACCCCCTGTGATTCTCAAGTATTTATTACTGAAATGTAAAGAACAACTGAATTGAATAACAGACTTAAAAGCTCAAACACACTGACCTTTGTAAAATGGCGTGTTTGGGGTTGTTACATTACACGTCTTTGCCTTTCTCAAGTAAGGCCTCATTCTTGCCCTTAAAACTCCAGCTATTCCCATCTCAGGTACAAATAACTAAACATTCTGCCCCATCCCCCACACAAATCAACCCAGCTATGGCTCATCCACTTCTCAGTCCAAACTCCTTAAGCTAAGATTGAAGACTACACCATATTCCTCCTCTTTGGCTCCTCAACTACATTGCAGTTTCACCTAGAAGCCCAACATACCACTTCTTTCTTACATGCACCCACGATTTTTGAGGCAATGTCTTGTTGTTCATTCTGCCAATCCCTTCAGCAACATCTACCATGCCCAAAGGCTGGAAATCTAAACCATCCTGTACTTGCTCTAGAGCCTACATGATTTTACCCATTCCCCCAAACATAGCCATGATATTATGCAGATGACTTTAAGGCAGAAGCTCACTAAGGTCCATCTGTTTAGACTAGTACATACTGTAGGAACAGCATGAGTTCAAAATAAGACTTTAGAAAGAAATGTGCCAGCAATACATTTTACCAATCTTTGCTGTTTTATCAAATTCACATTACTGAAGAATTTGTGTGACCACATAGAACCAATAGCCACTTAGTTAATGAAAAATTTGCCTTTTTTTATTGTATTGCATTGCTGAATGATCACCAAAAAAACCGACCGAGATACCCCAGATGAATTCTTTAAACTATTCTCGGTTGCCCTGGAGTTATTACTGTACAATGACAACTCTCACCTAAAAAATGAGTAAGGACATAAAGCAGAAACAACTTTTCAAGTTCTCACACATTAGAGAATCACACTCTCTCACAATATATACTTCAGGCTTTCTTCTTTATAGACTTTAATCTTTAATCTAGAGCCTCATGAAATACGATCTGGAAAAAAAATCCCATAATATTGCTTCTGCAGTGCTCATAAGAAATTGATTTCTTCAATTTTTTTCATTACAAGTTCAGCTTTCCTTATGCCACACTATCTTTTTCTTCTTTCTCCTTTCTCCTTTTGAGTATGTTTCTTTCTTAAAAAGAGATTCACACCTCCATACTTTTCCGCCACTTAATTATTACCATCTGTAGTATGAACATATTCACTTCTCCATCCTAATCTGTTGCAGAATAGTGATGCTTCAAAAGAGAAAAACCTACAAAAAAAATCACCACCACCACAAAAACCTGACATCAAGGAAGTAGAACAAAAGGGATTAAGAGTCGGTTTTTTCTCTCCCCCATCCAGACTAACAACAGAAGTATTTAAAGGCTACAAAACACCACACTGACCTCGTGTCCCTTTCCTGTTCTCCTCCAGATGCTAATTCTCCTGCCAGTGTACCTTCCCAAAAGCATAAACCCATTACGATGATGGATTCAAGCTATTCTGCTTGTCTCAGTGCCAAGCAGGCCAAAATGACCATACAATCTCCCTGAATTAAGGAGGAAGAGATACCACAACTGCAGACAGATGTATTTCCTCAAGTGCTTCTTCCATGTCTGTTATCCATAGTATACGTACTGCAATACTTTTCAACCTATACCCTAAAAAAAAAAAATCTGTTAAGTTTGAATTTGCTACAAAGGTGTTCCACACCCTTTAGAAAACATGCCTCTGCAAGTTAACAGCCTGAAAACCCCTATAACCCAATACTGGTAAGTCTTAAAGATGCTCACCTGTGGGAGAATATTTTTTCAAAGTCAAATGAATAGTTCCAACAATTTTTTAATACATATGACCAAACTTGGGCAGAGGAGTTCTCTGAGCAAAACCTCTGTGATGAAAAGCCTAGAGTAAATTTAACAGCTGTAAAAGCATCAGTTGAATTACATTTACTCTAAGTAGAGAGACTTGGAGTTATCGCCATTAGGTGGAACCTGCAGACTCAGGTTACAAACTGCACATTCTCTGGGCAGCTGAGCGCTATCTGCATAGTAGGAGAACAGCTGAATAACAGAGACAGGCAGCAGCCAGGACAAAACATCAGACAGGCTCAGAACATTAGCAGTTAGTTCGTCACAGATCCTTCACCAACAGGGCTTTTAGGTGTACCTAATGCTGTGGCAGAGGGATTTGAAGATCACAAAAGATTAAAACAGTATCTGTTTTCACCTTATACATGTAAGCGACCTTGGAGTGTGGGCTGCTCAAAAACATTGAAAAAACCATGTTCTTACCACCTTTTCAAGACTAAACAAGACCAAGAGCAAGGTTACATACACCAGCACCACACAGTGGCTGGCACAGAACTTGATTACAGGGATCCCTCTCACCTTTCACAGTAACAGAATGAAATTATCATACTATGGTCATATTCAGTCAGGTCAATGCACTGAAAATAGCTGATATTTCATAGAGATATAACATCTGTACACTCATATTAGTATTTATATTACATTGATTTATTATTGGTTTTGTTTAAACCAAAGCATTTTTTGTTTCAGAAAACTTACTCTTGTTTGTGCTTGAAGTTCTGTTCACAGGCACAATGAGGACAAATTTTAACATGGAAAGAGCAGAAGAAAAACACTGTGCACTCTCCTTTCTGCTTTTGGACTAATTAGGGTAGCCAAGTACTGCCTTCTCATTCAAAGAAAAAGCATGACATACTGCTTGCGTTTCAAGAAAGAGATGCCATTTGGATTCTCATTTTAACAAAAACACGATATCTGTTACCCAAAGGAAGGGATGAGTGTCCAGATGACAAAAAAGGCCTTCAAAAAACCCAGGACATCTGTGCAATACATCATGGTGTTGTGTATGTAATTTTTCAGATATACTTAAAAGGCTTTTTTCTTTAAAAGATGCATACAGTTTACTCAAAATGCTTTTATATACACACAGGGGTTATCACTGACTTAAGTGACAACAATTACAGTTGTCTTTAAAAACCTTAAAACAGACTTGACCATCAAAACAATTCTGATCTACAACCTAAGAATACGTAAGACTTAAGGGCTCAGGTTTAACTATTTAGCAGCAAACCATCTAGATCAATTACACCTCATACATTCTGTCATTAACAACTGAATTTAAATTTCAGATTAGTTTAAGAATTTAACTATCTACTCACTGTTTCACGCTTTTTCACACAAGCTCAGTGCTGAAGTTTCCGAACCACAAACATTCTTCATTAGATTAGGGCATCACTTGGTTGTTTTTACTAAAGCTAAGAGTGCCAAGTTTGGCCTCAACCTTTCAATTTCAACCCTAGCACCACTTCACTGAAATTAATGCTGATGTGCCTTTAATGTGAGGACAAAAGCCTTCTGCCACTGGTTTACTGGTTACTCAGACATATTAGCTATACACCACCACCCTGCATATACACTTACCTCACTCCTAAAAGCATTCAACTCCATAGATGAAATGAGCTCTAAGTGCTAGAAAAACCACTCCATGTATTCGTATGAGACTGGACCTCTAACACAGAAGACCAGCTCTGCAGCAATGCTGGAATGCAGTGAGCGAATCCTAGGGAAGTGAATTAGTAGTAAGTTAACAACTCCGCCTCTCCTCCTTAA
Source organism: Sula dactylatra (assembly GCA_013389905.1). Taxonomy (NCBI): domain Eukaryota; kingdom Metazoa; phylum Chordata; class Aves; order Suliformes; family Sulidae; genus Sula; species Sula dactylatra. The sequence goes on from WEKW01022646.1 coordinate 113,510, forward strand.
AGAAGGGGGTTTCCCCTAAATGAACTGCCAGTGCCTAATTTTACTTTAATTAGCCTCTTTGCTTTTGTAGCTGGTTGCATTAGTGTTCCTCAAGAAAACGGGCTTTATAAAGACAACCCTTTTATTAAAAACACTTAGCTAACAATGAAATGGTATTGGCAAGCATTATTTTCATATTCAAGCTGAGCTTCCTGTTCAAACAAGCAAGGACTTTTCACATACCGTATCCATCCTCCCATCAAAACAAGCAGTAATGCTTTGGTTATACTGCTGAAAACAAAAGTTTTGTAAAAAGCTCACATTATGGAGCGCATTCTGGCAAATGCCACCACAGCCAGGTCACTAAGCAAACAGGTGCTACACAGAGGCTTGAAAACTTAGTGACAGCGGGCCTATGAATTTTATCATTAAAGGCACTCAAAGTTACCTAAAAGGAATTTTTAAAATAGTTTAGGATCTGACTACATTGCTATTTTCCTCCCAAAATCTGCCTTCATTTCTAAGCAACTAGAAAGCATTTAAGCTTTCTACTGTCACACAGAGCAACACTACATCCACATAGTCACATTTAACAGGAAATGGTTGAAATGAAACTAATGTTTGAAAGTATTAAATAGCTAGCTGGAACTTCCACCTACCTTCAGATGGCCAGAAACGAATGCAATACCATCCTACCAATTCTTTGGTTAACAATACTGTAACTGCAGTGTGAAGATTTCAAAAAGTTACCTGCCTTCCAGGAGCAGTGACAGGTCCAAAAAGCCAGACTATGCCAACCAAGAGAGTTTTAGGCAGGATCAATTCCTGTTTCCCTTGTGCAAGCCTTCCAAGTCCTAAATTTTCAGTTTTCAACTCTGAGGGAAACTGTACTCCCTCAACCATGTACTGTAAAGGCAATCCCCACTCTACCCCTTGAAGTTATCCTGGCTGTGATCTATTATCAATCGAACTACAGGCTAATTCACTGGTAACTCATAACAAAAGACCTCCCAGAAGTTGGGGAAAAAACAGTGAAGCTGGTGTAAGAGTAGTAAATACAGAGTTACAAAATTGATTTTGTGGAAATCGGACTCATGTTAAAAGGAAATATATTCACCACTTCTGAAAGCTTACTTTAATGTACTTGGGAAGCAACTGGTAAGACTGTTTGAACTTAAGACTCTAGACATGAGAGCATACAAGACAAAAACAGCCATAAAGGAGTAAGCTTTGACTCCACAGAAGAAATAAAGGAACTCGGGTCAGAATTCATCTGGTTGCCTCTCTCCTAAGCTGCCATGCTGTGAATACATATATAAAAACAGAAGAATGATTACAAAAGAAGCTGCACAGAAGTGAGTGCCAGTGCGTGAAAGAGTCACAACTAAACCATCTGACACTTGCATTCAGCCTGGAGCTATGGAAAAGGAACGCTTTTAGGGCTGCTTTTCTTACATATGGTATTTATACCCATGAGGGAAAAGCATCCACGTCAGGAAGGTGGGAAGCACTCCCTGCACAAACAACACACAAACATTCCATGTAGTAACAAAGCTCCAAGAAAATTACTGACAAAGTCATCTGTATAGCAGATAAGCTACAGTATACCTACCTGATCATAATATAGGGAAAGAGTAGTGGAGTTCAGTACACAGCCACAAACCTTAAGTTGAATGCATACTACCAACCAACAGATTTTCATTCTGTGGGAAAGCCGAATCTTTCACCTACAATCACATTCTCACTGCCAAAAACAGATAGGAAGAGAACCCCTTGAGGCTACTCTTCCTGCAGAAGCATTTAACAGACAGTTTCACTTCCTCTTCCACCAGGAGGAAAAAATCATTCGCTCTGTACACAAACTCTAGCTCAGTTTTCCAAAAACCATGAAGAACATACAGGCACAGAACAGAAGGAGGTGTCAGCAAACCTACAAAAGGGCAAAGACAAGCAAATACATTTGGCAACACTGCTTCCAGGACCAAGGCACTGTTTCTGAGAAACCTCTTACAGCAAAAGAATATAGCATCTTTTTAAAAAGAAAAAAAAAATAAAGACCTGCACAATATCTAAAGAAGCAAACTGAAATAAAACTAATTTGTGTATGTGTCCAGACTCAAACTAGATGTTTCCTAATATACCAGTCCAGTTTCAAAACTGCTCCCTTCCAACCAATTACCTTGTCAAAGACAGAAACTAGTCTTCCGCTTGTGCTAGAGTCTGTATTAGGAATTGCAATCCTTTGAGATTCAGTGTCTAATCCATATATCTGGATAATCATGCTAAAGCAACTGCTCTCAAAGAGTGGTCTGTTGTCCAACCAGGTCCATTAAATGTAGTTGTTTCAACTTTGCAGATCAGAAGGCCAACACGGTTCAGAGGCGCGCACTGCTGAGCAACACGCTGAGCACCCACTGCAGGCAGCAGCAGCTTTGGAACCACCACAGCAGAAGACTGAGGAGGAACAATAATTATTTACAGTTAACCTACCACTGGTGTGCCTAGGTAACTGGAAAAATATTTTTTTTCTAGGGTCTGCAGTCTTTAGTGCACCAAAACAGTCTCAGAGAGACAAGCTGCTAATTTCACACAGTAAAGACAACAACTTCTTTATGGATAGCCCGAGCAATTTAGCAGATCTGACCAGCACATACGTTCTTTAGAGGGCAGACCTTCAACGTCAACTGGCACACGACTACAGTCTTCATTTTTGCATCGATCTTCGTCTCCACTCACAACAAATTCAGAGCATAGACATTCAAGGAAAACTTTAAATGCTATGAAAGGAACGCTACTTAGAATAAAAAAAGAAGTATCCTTCAGTTTTCTTTGAACTTATGAAGCCTCAAACCTCTCATAAATCTACATTTAGAATGTGGCAACAACAATTCATCAGTAAAGAACTGTCTTTAATGTTGTCTGTGATATTATAGAATCGACTTGTGTTAAAAACGAAGTCTGACTGACTTTTACGTGTAACTGCTTAAAAACTTGGTAACTTTAAAGTCACGCTTTCATCTAACCATTGCAGTTCTTCCATGTAGGTCACAAGTTTATCATTGAATAATTTATTATACTCATACTTTCTCTTGTGAATGGGACAACAAAAACATCTGTGTTTAACAGAAACCATGTTGTAAAAGTAACATTTTACCACTTTTTTTTTTTTTTTTTTTTTTTTTTTAACAGNACAAGTAGTACTTAGACACTAACACTTAAGGAACTGCTAAAAACACCAACTTAGCCAGTTATATAAACACAAGTACCTTCTTTCCATAACTTGAAGAAGTTGGGACATCTGTGTCACCGACTGTATTGCTCCAACAAGGCTAAGCAGGATATCAGTTCCTGACACTCAAAGCATCAAGGCCAAAAGAACTGCAAATTTGAGCAGTGTCCATTAGCTGGTTCTTTCTGTTGCTACCTCTCGTTAGCAGCCAGCCTTCAAGTGTATATGCAAGGGCAGTTACGTACCTTCCACATCGGAGTCAGGACCTCAAAGGTCCTACCCCTTATTTTTAAGGCTGTTCACAAATATAAATGTGCAAAATAAGCAATTTTATCAAATCTAGCCATATAATCTGTTAACATAAGGATATCCCTCATAATTTAGCACGACATGCGATTTAAGGCTGCTTCTAACATGAAAGCGAGTTGTTATAGAAAGCTTCTTATATTTCCAAGTGACACTCAATAATGAACTTTCCTCTATATATGCTTTAAAGGATCAACCATAACTATCTGGACAGCAGCTGCATTGTTTATAGTACATGCAGAAATTCTAAATAGGCTATGACTTCCTTTTTTCCAAGAGCCTACTCTCAAGGAAGAGGGGATATTTCCTAACTAATTTACTATTAATTTATGCTAAAAGGATATGGAGCGTCAACTGCTTGGCAAGATGAAGAGCCCCTTCCCCACCCCAAATCCGCCACTTAAACGTTCCATCGATGTCAATGTTCCCACACCAATGGCTTTTTGCATTGGTTTGCACTTTTTTTTAGATAAGTATTTAAACATCTTTAGACCACAGAGAAAATCAAGAATCAGAAAATGAAAGATTTCCAAAACAAACCTGCACTTTTAGAAAGTCCAAAGGAACAGGCACACAAGCATGTTTCCCAGCATATGCTGTGTCCAACACAAACACTAATAACACTGTATCCATTACCAAGAGGATCCAGACATGAAATCAAGACAGTAACACAGAACTCTGTATCTAATTCCAGACACCTGTAGTTTAATTACATTTCACAACAAGGCAAGCACTGTTGTGATTCATTTGAACTCGAAAAAAGTTATCACCAGTTTCTGCAAGTCAACACACACTAATATCTTAAATCAATTCTGTGAACAATGAAGCCAAGTTTTCCTTTTCAGTAATTTTATTCTAATGTGAAACATGAAGAAACAAGCACCCAAATAACTCCAATATAGTATGAAACTTTAATAAAAGTTGTTTAAAAAACAAAGAGCAAAATTTTAAAAATAAACTGAAAGGCTTGACTCCTAATCACACATCTTTCTGACATCAGCAAGAGTACTTTCAGACTTTCAAAGAAAAAAAAAAAAAAAGAAACAAAGATCTACTGTTGAAACATTACTCCCAAAGACTGTTGAAACGCATAACATGAAGCTTCAGAGACAGACAGTTTTATTAACAGGAGGCTTAATTTTAAACAGTATATACAAATCACATGACTTTTCCAAAGTTGGGACCACCTAGTAATCTGTCAAAACAAAAATTATGCTAATGAATTACAGAAGCATCTGTGTAATGCGACCGCCTCTTTATTGAAGTACACCTTTACACAATCCTTCCACATAGTCCTGTACTGTGAAATTCTCTCAGGATGCAGCGCTGCACAGGTTTTCAAATCTCTCCTACACACCACAGGAATAAAACTGTTGCCACTTGCACCTCTCAATTTTGCCTGACCATACACTTCAGTGTTCCATGATATGCAACACCAAAAGGCACTGTTTTTCTTTGACCATAAAACAGAACATTTTAAAGTTTACTATGTTTAAGTACAAGATTTGCAGGGAACAGCAGGATTTTTCAGTCAATGCCCAAGTCTTAAATTTTATCATAAGCCAAGCAAGAATGAACCAAAAAAAATTGCTACTTTTCACTTGTGTAATTCCTTTCCAATTCTGTTTTTCCACGGAAGGTTTTACTACAGAGCAAAGAAAATGGCAACTCTTTACAGACTTCGAATACAACAGCGCAACTTTATTGCAAAAATATATAGTAAACTCAGTATTGTTTTGGAGAAAAATAAATTTTATCTCTGAATTCACACACAGCAGTAATTCACAACAGAGTTGCTGAAGATAAAAGTTTCTTTCATATATAAACTAATTTAAAACTTTAGCTGGACTCCAATCTTCTACTATTAATGACCACTTTGGTTCTCTTAGCAGAGGCTGTATGTAAGGAGTTCAAGAGGACATGAGAAATACAACATCAATATCCAACTAGTGTCAAAGATCCTGTCCCAACTGATTCATGTAATCCTAACAAATCAAGCTACTTAAACAATAATGCGTATTTTCAAGTTGTTACTTCTACTGCAAATGGTTTATAAGTGTACTATAAAACTCATATGATAATGTTTGAGGTTAGCTATACTTGTGGCAAAAGTCTTATTCTGCACAGTTATAATTGCAATATATAAATAACTAAAGGTTATTCCACAAAGAACAGCTTGAATTTTACAGAACGATTCTGCTCATACTTATAGGAATTAGTTTGGTAGACACATCAGCAATGGGCATAATTCAACTGTTTATACAGTGAGAGTCTTGGAAAAAATAAAGATACATACACAAAACAATCTGTGTACACTGAGAATTCGTTCAGTTGCAGAGTAAAATCAGGACTTTAAACAAAGCTTTGACCTGTAAACAAAGCAAATTCAGCCAGCTTTTAACCAAATCTAGAAAGAGCTATCTATTTTACAATGGCTTGCAAGAGCACCCACTGAAGAGCTTCACACACTTCATTTATTTCCCTTATCCGAAACTACGTAAAACCAATCTAGATTCCTTGATAAGCACTGAGTCCAGTAGTTTACCAAACTTCTACGATGAATAACAATCTGTCTAGCTTCTCCACATATTTGTACAGGAAAATCCACTGCGCATCTATCCTTGCAGTGTTTCTTATGTAAAGGCTAACCCAGTGCTCTGTCTTATCGAAACCAATCTGTTTTACAATTTAAACAATCCACAGGTTCTATCCTGGAAATACTATAAAAACCAATCCGGATGCATTTATCACAGCACTATGAATATCTATTGCTACAACTACTTCATATTAACAGCTACCCTAAAACAAGTTTTACTTTCCTGGAGCCTATAGGCCTGTCATTTAAATCAACAACAGCTGCCATAGCTTCATCACGAGACTCGAATGCAACCATTGCTTCTCCAGTGGGCATGCCTTTTTCATTGTATTTTAAGCACACTGAACCAGGGATCACTTGGTAACCATAAAAGAAATCCAAAATTTCATCCACCGAAACAGTAAAGGGCATATTTTGCACCTTAATGACAGTTGGTCCTGGCTTCCCAGACCCTGTTCCAAAACCTGGGGGTCCACTAATATGTATATTTCCTGGCCCAGGTCCAAACCCTGGAGGTCCACTTAAATGTCCAAGACCACTAGCAATTCCTGGAGGACCAGCACCAAAGGCAGGGGGTCCACTTAAATTGCCAGGACCATTACCAAAAGTCTGAGGACCCCCTGCAAAACCTGCTGGTCCACTCAAATTACCAGGACCACCTGCAAAACCTGGGACCTCAATACCTGCACCAGGTAAACCGCTAGTTGCAACTGTAGGTATTCCTGGTCTAGGTTCAGGAAAGCCACCTATTCCAGGTGGTGGCAGAGGGGGACCAAATGTGCCAGACCCGCTGAAGTTACCAGGGAAATTAAATGGAGGACCATTGTTTGCATCTTTAGAATTTCCCCCCAAGAAGGCATGCTCATCCCCAGCAGCGCCCTGTGCTCCTGGCACAGGCGCACTTCCTTGTATCGGTATTTTCAGTATCTTTTTCCCTTGAGATGGTGGGTTTCTCTCAATATCTCTCATTTCTTCTACAGTTATCAAACGCAAAACCACATCTCTTCCATTCAGTTTTTTACGGTGCAAACGCTCTGCCTTACGAGCATCATCTTCAGCTTTAAACTGAACCAGTGCTTGTCCTAAACCTTGCCCGTTATTATCAACAAGAATTTGTACAGAGTTTTCTTCTACTGCCAGTCCCTCTAGAAACTGAAGGATTTCCATTTTTGTTATATTGTATGGAATATTAGATATATGTGCGCACAATTTTGGCGAGCCTGGCTCTCCCTCAGCATTCATGAGGATTTCTCTCTGGTCATAGTTGAAGTTCTGCAATCTTTTACGAATCATATCTATCTTTTCTAACATTGCCTTTTTAGTAATTGGATGAACTTGAATAAAGCGATTCCCTATGTACTGCTTATGATGACACAAAGCTGCTTTATAATCAGCTTCATTCCTGAACTCAACAAAACCCTCTCCAATTGCCTTCCCATTGGGTCCATAAGCTATATAAATGCTGTCTTCAACTATATCCAGCTTTTTAAAAAAATCTATCACATGTTTGTTCTCCGATTCAAAGGGAAGACCTTTCAAATAAACACAGAAACCCTGCTCGTGGGGAGATCTCGACCGTGATCTTTTCTGTCCACTAGGAGATTTGGACCTAGCATGAGCCTGGGGAGGAGGAGGGTGTGACTGCCCAGAGGGACCCATGGTTTGCTTGAAAGTTATGTGGCCTCCAGCAGCCACCCACTGTCTCTCTGTTGCAGGACTAACTTCAACATAGCGCTGAATCATCAGCATTCTGTTTCGCTTCAGTGCTTCAAATGTATCTTGAGGAGAAAAAAACTTAACTAGTCCATTTCCATTATTTCGACCTACATGATCCTTCAGCATATGGACTGCATCCACACGGAGCCCAAGGAAAAAGTCTTTCACATCAGATTCTGTTGCAGAAAAGGGCATTCCATGAACGCTGACATACAAATCGTCTGGATTGATTGGAATTGGCTTGACACTACTTTGAGAATTCATCTGGATAGGATTTACAGGATTCATGGGACCAATAAACAATGGATTCAAGCCGCTGTTCATATTCACTGCTGCTCCAGACCCATTCATTCCAGCGGGTAAAGGTGCTACGGGTGGAGGATTCATAGGAGGCATTCCTGATATGGGAGGCATAGGTGTCATTGGAGGTACAGGGGGCACCGGGGGTATTGGAGGAACCGGAGGAACAGGAGGCAGTGTGGGTACAGGAGGTGGAACAGGTATCGGGGGAATAGAAGGCATTGGTGGCAAAGATGGCATAGCTGGGATAGGAGGGATTGGCGGAGGAGGTACTGTATTCATTGGGGATGCTGTGCTAGGTATAGTAGAGCTAAATGTTGGGCTACCAAAGGTACTCCCAAGATTTGGAGGTGCAGTCCCCATACTGGCAGTAGAAAATGTGGATATGTTTTTATTGCTTTCATGCACAGTAGTAGAAGCAGTTACTACACTAGGAGAAGGATTATTAAAGTTAGGTACAGTAGTAGGTAAGTTAACCCTTCCACTCATTCCAGAACTAGGCGGTGGTCCCGACCTGCTAGCATTTGCTGGTGGCATATCTAGATTGGCAGTTTCGAAACGCCTACGACTGAGTTCTATCATGTTCTGCATTTCAGTTTTACTGCTCAGCAACAGTGTTACTTTTGACCCTTTAATAGTACCACCTGTGCGCATCATACCAAGCCTTGCATCTTCATCAGTGGCAAAAACGATGAAAGCCTCACCCAGTTCACCCCCTACAATATGCACGCCCCCATCAGGAATGGTCAATCCAGAGAAGAAGTGGCGAATGTCCATGGTCCCCGCCACAATCGGGAGACCTTGCAAGCGGATGACCACAGCCATGCTGCGCTGAAACAACACACACCTGCAGATGAGAAAAGGCAACGGCTATGTCAGACTACTGTTTATGACACCATGCAATTACCTACAGACACCATCTACTATATTTGTTTACATACACCTAACAACATCTTGCAAAGATTAAGCATGTTTATATTCCAAGTTCCTTATTCATGGTTGTTTACTTCATACAGATTGAAGTATTAAACATTTACCAACACAATTAGTGTATACATTTTGCACTAGAAATTCCAAAATAACTGTTAAACCAAGACCCACAAGTGTCAGGAAAAAAACAAACAAAGAACCCTTAAGGAACAGCAAAAATCAGAACTATTATATCAGTAGTTGAATATTTAATGGAACGTAAGCAAAATAAGTATTTTAGCCAAGTAAACAAAATTAATTTACCATACACTGATATGGTATCCACTGTACCTGGCAAAGTGACTGCGAAAAATTCTGCACACCTATGGGAAACAAACAGTTCTCTTTCATTTGGGGAGGGATTTTATCTTCTGCCAGGTGAAGACGACTAGGAACATAACAGCGGGTTGGTTATGAACAAAAACCCATTATGGACAACTAGCAACAGTAAGTCACATGACAACCTGTCAGGGACCATCTAGATTATACTCATCTTACATTTTTCTCCTAGCAAAGACAAGAGGTCTAGATGACCATGAAGCTAGCTAACCATTATAAACTAGCCCCAGACATTTTGTGACTATACAGACCTCACCTAAACTAGATTAACATCTATGCATATCCTAGCTAGACATTTCGCCTTTCCAGCTTTCAAAAACAAGGTATAATTTTCTAATAGTTGCAGATGTTCTGATGTTACACCTTCCATCTCAGGCACAAGTAAATGACTTTTACCTCTGCAGCTGAGGCTAGTGGAAGCTTAAGATCAATTTTGAACAGGTAGGTCTTGACAGTTACCTTGTACACATTCTACAGAAGAGCGTGAGGTCATATCAGAAGTTCAAGATAAACACGAAACTAGACAGTTCTCACTTATACTTGACAAACCTTCAGTAAAGTTTGAAAGCATCATACTAATACTAGCACAATTCACCAGTTCAGAAGCCAGCCTCTCATCCTAAACAGTCAGCAGTAGCACCTTGTTTCATCTGAGCCACTTAACCTCTGAAACTTCTTGACTTCCTAAGCACAAGCCAGTTCAGTATATGGGAGACCTCTAAGGCTCCCATTAGTCGCATACAAATGGTGTTAACTAAGTATTTGAAATCAAGGATGAACCAGATGATACAATGCAACACCAGGAGGCAGTGCACCACCAAAGACTTTTGGCCGTATACCAAAGCTATGACCAACTACCAACAGTAAGTACCTCCCAACATTTCACATTCAGCTAAGTATTGTATCCCAGCATACAGTCAAATCTTTAAGTCAGCTGCATTTGCCTGTCCAGGTCTTCCAACCACTTTACAGTAGACACGCCTTGAATACATCCTTAACTACTATGATGTAAAGCCACTATTCGACAACTTAACCATACCAGGTAAGGCTGAATTCAGTACTTAATGAAAACAAGAGTAACAATTCTTCTACGGGGGGAAGAAAAGAAGCAATTATTTTGTTTGTATGATGGAACTTCAGACTACTGAAATAGGTACTTCAGTATTTTGTTTTGTTGCCCAATAAACCAGAGCTAACCCCTTCCATACACTACTGAACTCAAGCAAGACACTGGGGTATTAAAGGACATTGGCCCACATCCAGCTGACACCAGAAAAGTGCAGAGGACCCTTCTCCCTTAAGGAAACAGCAGACAAGCCCCACTGGCACAAAGCGAGCTCCGCTGCTTGCTCTAGCTGCTGTGAATGAACATCCGATTCCTTGCTACACCGTCTTGAAAAAGAGACTGGATCTTGCAAGATGAACATGAGAGGAATATAAAAAAAAATCTAGCTGTACATACCGCTAAGAAAACCCCTACTCCACCAAGGGACAGCAGCAACAGAAAGGGGAATATATACTAAGCCTCAGGCATTATTTTTTTTAAAAGCAACTCTCCTGTCTCCACACCAAGGTAACAAAAGCAACATCTTGCATTGACCTCTTACAGTGACATTTGCATTTAACTTGAGAATAAGTTCATTCCGCAATCATTTCCCAACAGCAAAATAACTGGCCCACGTGAAAAAGACACCAGGTGACAGTAAGAATTATCTATGCTATGTACACATCTAGAATAGCATATAAGACCGTTTTAAAACAGCAGTATTTTTCAATGAGTCTGTAGTTTTATTTTAAATTTGCCTAACATTGATAGCAATCTCTGAAACTAAAGCTAAAATGAAAACTCTGCCTACTTTAAGGAAGCCATGCTAAAGGGGATTGTAAAACCAAAGTTTACTACATTACACTATGGGATTGCTTTTGAATTAGATGATCCTGAGGCAAGCAATCAGTATAAAAGTATCCCTGTTTTTGCACCTATGCTTTGAAAACTTAAAAACTACTACTAATAACAAATCTTGCTAGGATGTTTGTTTTCTCTATTACCTATTAAACAAAGAAATGAGTTTCAGAAATTTTTATGCATCAGGAGTTAGACATTTGAAGTTTCTTGTGTTAGTTATTTCCTTACTAATGTAAAAGGGATGACAATCTAATATGGCCATCAGTTGAATAACAGCAACTTGGGAAGGTTCTTCTGCTCATATCTGCTGGTTTAGAACACCATGTGTTCTTTATCAGAACTGACACCCACTAGGTAACTGCTTTTACTAATGATTCCATGAATCTAGCCCAGAAGACAAATTAACAGATAAGAATTAACAGAATTAACAGATAATTCACAAAAGAATTCTTGAGATTTCAAGCATCTGAACATTTACATGACTTCCAGGATAATCCAAGTGTTTCAATCTTGCTCTAAATTCAAAACTTCATTATAAATGCTAAGAGGTATCTCGGAGTTTTGTTACTACGTATTCTATTTAGGTCCACTAAATCACTATTGAAAAAAAAACCCTAACAGCTGCTTAGGCATGTAGTTGCTAGAAAAACTAGCTGCAATGACTTCAGCACAGTTAATTCCATGCATGATATTAAGCAAATGCTTGCTATTAAGCAAGAGCTCACAGTAGCATGGTAAGAATAGAAAGAATTTTAAGGACTTCATCAAATGTTTTTGGCAAAAAATATTTTGTCCACTCAAAACATAACTGCTTCAGTGCTTTAACAAAGTATTAGTTTCGCTTCTGTGATTGAAAGAAAAATCACAAGGACCAGAAGTGCCAAATTTCACATTTCTAAGCATTCACAAGCCCAATTTTTCCCAAAAAGCACTTAGGAGACAGTAACTCACTCATTCAAATCTTCCAACTCATGAAAAAGCACAGCCTGCTCAAGTATTTCACTGTTCACTTGTAAAGATCAACATACACACAGAGGCAATGTTAACTTCAGACACAATGGCTACACGCCTGCTAAGTGCGCACTGAAGGCTTTTTGTTGGGCTGTTAGAGGTGTTCTCAGGCTGCCTGCTTTTCCCCCTGTACAAAAAGGTTCTTTAAGGCAAAAGTGGGTTTTGTTGTCATTTTGTGTTTGGTATATTTTTGGAGAGACCAGAAGCACAAAACCCTAGAGTTGTACTATGGACAAGCCATGCCCACTAGCAACCCAAGATCAAAAATGGAGAGTAAAGGGCTGCTGACAATCAATGAGATTAAACTCATGTGATCAGCCTTAATGGCATGTTTATGTGTCTTGACAGTAATGTCTTTAAAAAACATTGGTGCTACACTGCAAAAAGGTGTACAAGATGACAATATTACTTCTTCCATCTATGTGCTAGTCAGTAAAAGAAGCAGAATTTGGGTCATATGCATAAATTG
>WEKW01022646.1:130044-147041 GCA_013389905.1 Sula dactylatra
GGTCGCGGATCGCCTGCGGGGCGGGCGGTGGGCGCGCGCGGTACTGTGACAAAGCGGCCGTCGGCCCCTCCCGTCAGCGTGCGCCTTTCCCCAGGCACCGCCACAGCCGGGCCTGGGGAGAGCAAGGCCGGGCCCACGGTACGAGATTCGTACCGTTGCCTCTGGCACAATAGCAATAGGTGACAGTGTGACACGTTTTCTGGAAATTAATGATGGTGTGCCTGCGGGTGATCGGTGAGGAAATGGGGACTCCAAAGGCGGCATCGAACTTCCAGCGAACAGAATAACCCTGAGGACAGTGGTTGTTTCTGACTTCTTCACTTAGGACCGGGTTGCAGAATTAAAGTGAAAATCAGATTACCGTGGCTCGATGCCCTTCCGAGTATAACTGCCCCATGCTACATTCATCCTTTGCTTGACTAAATACACACACAAGTAACTAGGCAGTGTCCTGAGCTGAAGAACAGCTAGGCACCTCTCAGGAGACGTTCTGTCACTGCTCTTCAGTGGACACTGCAGCAGGATAGGCTTTCAATAAAAACCCCTGCATAGTCTGCTGCAAGAAACAAATGAAAATAAATCATTGCCTCACATTGCAAACACTTTTCCAGCAAATTTGGGAGTTCAACAATTCAGTTAACTCAGTTGTTTTTCACCACTTAACAGAAACCAGGGCCAAAACCTGAGATGGGTGTGTCCATAAGGCAATGGGACCAGGCCTGGGGCTGCTTGGTGCCACAATAACCCCTAGTCCATGATTTGTCTCCCTGTATATCCCCTTTCTCCTCCCAGTTCTCCTCCACCCTCCCTCATCCCCTCCCAATAAACAGCCCACACTGCTTTATCTTCTCCTTATTATCCCTGGTTTTACAGATTTTGTACTCTATTTGGTACTTATGATAATGGCTGTCCTGAAAATTTATCAGTTCTGTGAAGCTAACACCTCCTTTTTGTCATGCTAGGTGTGCCATTTGCTTGTACATCACTCAATTGCTGTAGGTAGCATCCAGTAATTCACCTTTTTCTAGCATTAGTGACACCCGGCAGGGTTAGTTGTCAGCATATGCCCCTCAACACAGCCAAGATCTTGGAGGCAACTGGAGTCACCAGAGGTATCCGTAGCTGGGCTTGCCAGACCCCCTGGAGAGCTGCTTGCCCAAGGTACACGAGGGGCAGCAGGAGCACTGGCAGCTCAGGGCCTCGCTCTGTGGCACTGCAGCACTTCCCAGGCTGCACCAGACACCCTGCAGCAGGGAGAAGGTGCAAGATAACAAAGGGCAGTGCTGAGCATCCCTGGTCAGGAGAAAACTAAGATGTTTCAGTTTTTGTGCAATGTGATGAGTCACTGCATTGCTTTTTATTGCTGAAATAAAGTCCGGTGGAGACACTTGTGACTCTGTGGACCAGCAAAAAAACCAGGACCAAACTAAAAATCCTCAGCAGGCCTGTAGACTCTGTCTGTACTGGCTCCACAAAGCACACTGGAGAGCACATCCTGATGCCCTGGACAGACTAGCACGTGTCCTTGCACCTCATGCGTTCTGGTCTGTGCTGCAGCTCAGCTGAAGCACAGTCTGGAACAGATACCTGTGACACAGATGACCTCCACAGGTCTCCAACTGTCTTCTCAGCCATACCCAAATTTTCGTGGGGAGAAAATATTTCATTCACTCAAGATTAACAGGACCATATTTGTTTGTAGAGTGGATGAGAGGGAATAAAATCCTGGAGTAGTATTAGGAGCGTGCCAAGTGCCCAAGGGTACCAAAGGGGCATTGGCAGCACGATGCAGTTAGGTACCAATAGCAGGGCGAAAAGTGTCTCTGGAAACCAAAACACTGGTAGGCAGAAGGTTAAAAGACAGAGGTCAGTGGTAGCAATGTCCCGTATGCTCCCCTGTAACATGCACATGGTGGAAGGCAGGCAGAGAAAAATGGTGTTAGGGAAGAATGGGATTTGCCTTCATTAAGTACTCAGAAACTACTGAGAGAGAGGTAATTTATCTGTCTCCTCCACCTAAACCAAAACTGAAGTAGGGTATTAGGTACGCAACTAGGGAAAAACATATTTACATGGGTCATTTTGAAGTAAACCTTGAGGGAACCAAATAAAAATGCCTTCCTCCTTGCTATAATGCTTTTGCTACACCATTAGTCTAGAAACATTACCCCAACTCCCAGGCTCCTTGCTTCTCCAGTACCCCAGGGATACCATTCTGTAAACGCAACCCCTGATCCTGTTCCTTCATCTATACAAGGACGTGGCTTGAATGAATGAACCCAATTTACTAAACGATTCATACTACTATGTATTGTCCTTTCTGATTACTATGTGCCAACTGCAAGTCTTAATTGTTTCCAGATCATTTAGAAAACTGTTCAACAGAAATAATCCTCACAGATGCCTCCCAGAAATACTCTCCTCATTCCTATCTATACTTCAAATCTGTCAGTCAGCTATGATGTGCTTTATTGGTCCTGTGTAGTTACTTTTCAAAACTAAATTAAACACCTTGTTTTACTATGCCTACTCAGCACAAAAGCACTTTGATTCCTCATTAGTATGAGCTTTTCTTCTTATAAAAGCATCTTGTACCAGCCTTTTTTTATTACTGCTTCGGATAGATATGAGGAACATCAGCTGCCAGAGTGCTCAGTTCTCCCAAGCTCTCAGCTTGTCCATTTTAAAAACAGGGATTTGCTTTCTTCCAGCGCAGGAGCTTACTCACCATCCTGAAATTTAATCAAAGCTGTGTTTAGTGGAGAAAAGGTCTCTTAGACCAACTTTTTCGGACTCAGCTTCAGGAACCTGTTTCATTTCAAAGCACGGGGCATACATGTTGTTAGCAGAAACAATTTGACTGAGAACACAGTTGGACTATGACTGAAGTCACACCAGACAGACACCCAGAGAACAGCAAGCTGATCCATCAGGCAGATACAAGACCAAAGATAAGAGGCGCTATTTTGTTGGGAGCAATAGTGTTTATGTTAATTTATCATTTTAAAAAAACACCCAATTAGTTTATGGCTGGCTGTGTTACATTGTCAACAAATCTGTTAACTGACCCTCTCCCTCTCCATCTCCTCAAGTCCAGAACAGGTAACTGTCTAATTCTGTATTATCCTTCCTGAAGACATATTCAATAATTTTTATAGTTAAGTGATATGCTCTGTCAGTGCACTAAAATCCATCACGGAGAATTTTTTGCTTCCCTTGTGTACTACCTAACCACCTTGCACTACTGGAAGTTTATTTTATTCCTGTTTATCACACTGGTTCAATTTTTATGAGACTTGCAAAATGGTGACACTAAATCCTCTCCTTCCCTGGTATCCTCACCTTGTATTATTAATTTAATGCCCTGCAGATGGCTCCAATTAATTATTACAGGCAGTTCCATTTGTAGTTCTTCTCCTCCCAAAGAAATTTACTTTCCCATACAAAAAGCTTTAACTGCATTCAGTGGCCTACAACTAGATGTTCATCCTTGGCATTACTTCTTCCTGTCATGGGGAAAAGTATCTCTGCTATGCATTTTCCTCATCTTGTCCTGTAAGCATTTTCAAACAAACATTTGCTAACAGCGTGAATGAGTTGCCCAAACCTTTACATGGAGAATTTATATTTTAAATCTTAGCACATAAGAGGTGCTCAGAATCTTCAAGATTTGGGACCCCCTCTTCTCAAAATAATCACAATTTAAGCTATTTGAGTTAAAAAAAAATTAGCTCAGATCAGACACTGAGTTTGAGAAGAATGACTCAAAGGTCAAATGTTGACTTGATGACAGAAAGAGCTTTTAAGAGTGTCTACAGAAAACTTAGTTTATCTGTCTCTGTTCTCTAATGAAAGGCTGCAATTTAGCAACTTACTGATTGCACTGCATAGTTCAGCCAGAAAGATGGATCCAAACAAGTAGCCAAGTTTAAGTCTTATCTATATTTTTTTTATCATCCATGAAACACAAACATAAGGTTCTAAAACATGCTGGGAAAGTGTTATCACATGCTTAATCCAGAAAACATGTATGGCCCAAGGATAAAACACAGTATGTACAACACCTCTAAAACCTACTCATACATACAGTAGTTTTAAAAATGTTGTGATGAAATATAAGGTGCCAGACCTACAATACTGAAACTGCTAAAGCTAATAGTTTCAAATAGAACAACTGCAGATTAGCTTTGCATTACAAACAACCAAATCTGTCCTTGGTAACAAAAGAAAAAGAACAAGCTTCCGTAAAACAATCCACCTTGTGAGACTTAGCTTCAGCTTTTGCATTACATGGTTCATCCTCAAGGTAGATACCACCTAGGACTGAACATGCACTGTCTATAGAGTATATTAAATTCAGCATCTAATACAGCATCCATCAGTCAACAAAACTAATTTGAGAGCTGTCTGCTTATGCAACTGAAACAAAGGCACTTCATAATACAGGATTAAGTTTCCTACTGGAAAGATCAACAACAGTAAGAAAGGAGAAACACTGATATGAATTAATCTCCATCAAACCCTTTTTAACAGATGCTTTTCCCCAACATTTGCAGGGAACGGACTCCCATGTAAGTCTTTAGTCAGACAGAAGTACAGTCTGTCATGCAGTGAAAACAAGTCGCAAGTTCCTATCTCCAGACAAAACATCCAGGCTCAACTGGGCAAGACTCCCTAAAGTGACAGAGGCCACGGGCCCACAGGCAAACTCTAAGTAACAGCTAAGGACTCATCACAAGGGGAGAAAAAAAACCACAACAAAACATCAAAAAACCCAAACTGCATTAAGACATTGCATTTTATCTGCTCTCCCCACCACCTCCACCACTCAAACTGGTACTGCAGCTGAAGCTGGCACATTCTGCCCACCCCCTCCCCCAGTTGTTCAAGTTTTCTTTCCTTAGAAAAAAATTGCATGGAAAAAGCACAATGGAGGGGACAGCAAAGTGCATCATCATGTCAAACTCTGCAACGTAAAGGGATGTTTTGGATTAACGCACACTGGTCTGTACAAGCATCACCCAAACAAAGATACCGGTCTGTACAAGCATCACCCAAACAAAGATAAAACCAAGGAAAAAGAGCCAAAAATACTCAGTTTCAGAAAAAAACCTGTTAACTGCACGTACAACTTAACTATGAAGGCACACTGACACATCCTTTTCCTCTAGAAATGCCAAGCTTCTTCCTATCTGAGAATTTCTCATAGTACAATGCATTTGAGCCGCAGAAAACCAGCTGCTGTTGCAGGATGCCTGCCTCAAACAGAAAGAGCAGGAGGCCTGGCAATAGGTCTGTCCTGCAAACAGAATAGCTGCATGAGATGTTTTACACTGAGAAGCAACAACCTCTCGCTCGGATTCCACTGGCCCGGGAGTAACACAGTGATTTAATTTTCTTATTAGAAAATACATTTCCAAATAAATTATGTTTTAGCATAAATTTCTGCACGTCAGTATAAATGCAATGGGTGTTACATCATCCTGCCTTTCTCCAGGAAAAAGACTAGTTTCATTTTTGGCTTCTTAGACTTTGTGATCAGAAAGGATAGTTTTCCAGTCAAATTCCAAGTTTCAAAAAACAGAAGTGCTGCATAATTTGTTCAGGAATGCACAGAAAATGCATTTTAATCCACATCCACATCTAGTCCATGGATAGCGATGTTTTCTCAGTGTTGAGTCCATTTAATGCTTTTGAGGTCAATTCCATCCTGCACCATTTCCCAGAGGGGGCTGTAAAGAAAGTAGAAAAATGAGGGCGACCTAAAATGCACAGGACAACATCAACAATAACCAAACAGACAATTTCATCAACTACACAAGGAATTAGGAGATACCTATCTACCTGTCCTCCCCTTCTGGAGGTCAGTGAGCTTCAATCAGTCCTCAACTGCATCCTCAGCCCAAAATACAAGAGGTGAGAGGACAGGTGCTCCACCTCATTTCCTGCTCCCACTTGAGGCATAAAGTACTCGTGTCTCTTAGAGGCTAAGCCCTCGCATTTCACACTGTCCAGATGAGTCAGGATTCTTTCAGTTTCACAAAATTAAAACTATTCGATACATAAACTCAGCAACACAGTCTCTGGCTTAGAAACTTTTAGGTACTGCCCTACGTTCTTGCCCTAACTCATATTCTTCCCCTGACAAAGGCAGGATCTGGGAGAAGGTTTGTTATCAATTTTTTTTCCTTAAAAATTTGTCATTACTGTTAAGATCAGGCCCACTATCCACTGTGGCAGCACTACTTGCTTATATACAAAGACACCACCAGGTTTTTGAAGCAAACAATTACTTACAACTAAATCCAGCTCTTCAAATGATTATCATACCTAAAATGTCTTTATGTTCAACAAGAAGATGGCTCACCTCATCTCCCTCAGCCTCTTAACATGCTGTATGCACTTCTGCACTGTATAATCTACTTCTTCTTCTGTAGTGAAACGACCAATGCCAAATCTAAACCAAAAGAAAACCATTAAGGACTAGAGCAACATGCAAACGGAGAGGTGGAACAAATCCACCACCGACTTTTAGCAGAAAAAAATATTTGGAAGCATTAGGGAAGACCACTCCACGCACCTTACAGATGAGTGAGCCAAGTCTTCGTCTGTTCCGATTGCCCGCAAAACATAGGACGGCTCCAGAGAAGCTGATGTGCAAGCACTGGGGAAAGGGAAGGCAGGCAAAATTCAAACTTTAGTTCACGTGCAGATGCTACAGAGAAGCTACACTTCACTGGTCTCCTCCAACAAAGGACAGGTCACTTCCAGACATTTACTATTACTATGACTCTTCACAACAACCTGTATCAGCTTCCCCAGCCTCTTAGAAACCACCAGTGAATAAAAGCAAGAAGCGTTGTATTTCTGCTGCTGAAGAAAAAGGATGGATGGGGTGGGCATTAGAGGGGAATGAGGTAAAAAGAGAGAACACAGATAATGCAGTAAGGATAAACACAATGCCCAACAGAAGCAGTGGGAATGCAGACTAAGAGGTAGTTGAAGTGAAGGCCATGAAAAAAGACAAAGGAGCCAAGTCAGAACTAGCCGGAGAACATAACATACCAACAGGAACATTAAAAAAGAAAAGAAGACTTCACAAGCTGCTGTTTGGCAGCAGAACAAATAAATGAAAAACAGTGCACAGAGGAATTCAGAGCAAGATGATCTAGTTATAGTCATCAGCAGAGAACTTCCATCTTGAAGCAGTAGGCAAAACTGGTTACATGTCGTTACTCAACTTTTTACAGGTAGCAACATGCAGCACAAACTGGAGAGCTGTTTACAGCTCTCCAGTGCACAAAGCAGAGCCTCAGAAGAGATTTTCAAATTACAGAAGTGCTCAGCTTCAGACACAGTCATGTGGAGACTTGTTCTTCCTCTTCATAGTGCCAACTTATTTCTAATTAAGATATGCTGACCATTTCATTCTCAAAGGTGAGGAAAGGAGGGCATCTTTACACTCCATTAACTTCACCATAAGCATCAAGTTTGTCTTAGTAACAGAAACGTTACTCATCACTTCTGCAGAGTCAACAGAGCTCCATAAAAGTGTATTCAATTTTGTTTCTGCTTTTGCATTAAACACACGAGCTAATTTAATTCCGATATTTGTCCAGCCTCGTTAGGTTCTAGTGACAATCTGCCCCTTGTGTGAAATCCTGCTGAAGGACAGAAGGTGCTCAAATGCTGGTAGCCTTTAGAATGAAAGCATCACCAGCAGTTACAAGTCAAGGCTACACAGATCGCAGGTAACCAGTCTGCAAGACTGGCAGCTAGGAATTTCTAGGTTGGTTTTTCTGGTTTTGTTTGGGGTTGGGTTTTTTTGCTTTGTTTTGTTTTTGCTTTGGTGTGGGGTTTTTTTTTCTTTTTTTTTTCTTTCAGGATGAGTAAATTTGACCTTCATTTGAAATGTGCCACTTCAGAGAAACACCATCTTAGAATGCAGTCAATGCCAGGGTGACTCATTAACCAAATACACAAATATAGGGCACAGAGGAGACCACTCCTTAGTTTGTACCTCCATTAGCAGATGTTCTTTTCTCTCCAAAATACACTGCTGTCCTTCCCACAGTTCCACCTACCTTCCTGAAGACAGAGCCACATCTTTCAGAGCCATCAGAAGACTCTCCCCTTCCACATACGCAAAAGATAAATTGATGCACCCTACATACAAATAAATGAAACAGAAAAAAAACCTTCCATCAGCTGAGATCTAGGGCAAATCCTACCCCACATGGCATTACTTGCACAACGCGTAGCTACAGTGCATTATTCAGTCATGGCCATTACAACTGAGGAGCCAGATGGTTCTAACAGGCTCATTTTGCTAACATTACCTGGATAGCGTTGCTCTCTATCTCCATTCATAACCACATCAGGAACTTTACTCATTATTTTTGTAACCAGTCGTTCCGCCAGTTGTGAGATTCGCTTATGGTCATACTAGCAAAGAAACCAGAAAAGAGTCCAAAATAATAAACAGTGTACAGTCTGACCTCACTCAAACTGTTTTGTGTCACCAGCCATGAGCAGACTGAAGTAGCTGGGTTTGGTTAGACTAGGGAAAGAACTCATCTGAAACTTAAAAAAGAAACTGTCAAACTTTGCCTACTCTAGAGACTGTTTTAAAAGAGAATTACCAGTTTGGTCCTAGCTAGCTCAGCCTCCAAAAATATTCCAAACCATTCAGAAAGATCTATATATACAAGCTGCCAAAGTAGCTTTCATAAAAGCACCGAGTTCTTTGTGTTTAAAGACAAGTTAGGTAATGCATAAGATGATGCATTTTGCGACACAAGAAAGGGCATCTACTACGGTAAGTGCCCCTTTTTTCCCAAGGAACTCTCAAACTGCACTACATAAAGCCATGGACTCACAAATTACCATGAACTCAACTTTCACAACACATACCTACGCAATGAGAACTGCCCACATGCAGTGTCTCATTCTGGTCTAAAAAATGAGGTCACTTACGCTAAAAAAGCAGAAAGGTATGGTATCAGCTCCGCTGCATAGAAATGGCCAGGGGCACATATGCAATTCATGCTTGTTTACATGCTTGAAAAAGCTTTAGAAGAAAACAAAGCTATCTCAAATATTACTTGGTTTAGAAATGCCAAAACTCTGCCAGGCAAGGAAGAGAATCCAGATCTGAGGCTCATGCAGAATTCAGTCTCTGCAGTCTCTCTAGCTTCTAACAAGGTTTCTCCAACCCCCCAGCTCAGATGGCGGATCTCTGCCTGTCTTCCAGGAAGAAGCTTGGCCCTACGTATACAGATATCTGGCTTACGCATCCCATTGGCACTATATGAAAGTTCCAGCTCTAAGGAATGCATTGGTACCTACAACAGATCTAGCAGCACACAGAGGCTGGGACACCAGACCTGGCAAATAAGGTTTACTGTCCAAGCTAAGAAAAAAAAAAAAACTCTTAGTTGCAAAGCTGCAGTAAACTTGAACTTACATACATTGAATAGGTACGATAATGGACTAGGAAGTCTTACTTTTTTTAAATATACATTACATAAACATGATTTATTCCATTTCAGAGATGCTGCTGATACATGTGTGCAGAATGGAGAGATTAGTAAAAGCACTTAAAGCCATATTTCACTAAAACTGTCAACTGTAAACCTGTTGTAGAAAACCATGATTCAAATCACTTCAAGAAAAAAGTAACTTAAGCAAGCTGAAAATCAACTTCCAGTTACCCAAAAACATCCCTGAAGATCTCAAAACATTTACTTCATGTTACAACACAAGAATCAAATTTAATTCAGGCACATGGACACAAAAAGAGCTAAGGAATCTAAGACCTAACTGGCCCTGTTATATTATTTTCTGGAATCTAGGACAAGTATCTTCTCCCACATACCTCCATCTCTTGCTGTGCCACTTCACACGCCGCCCCCAGGCCCACTGCTAAAGGAGTAGGCACAGTCCCAGACCGCAGTCCTCTCTCCTGGCCTCCCCCACTTTGCAGGGGTTCCAGCCTGACACGTGGGCGACGGCGAACGTAGATAGCACCAACCCCTTGAAAACAATGAAAGCTGTTTGAGTGTACGCCCACAGTTCTGAAATTACAAAAAGGGACTCCCAAGGTTTGGAAAGATTCCTTATTTCCACAGCAAACACATTCGGACATCTTGTTGGAGAAAAACGTAGTAAGCACATACAGAAACACAGTATTTTCTAGGAAATGGTGTTTGTTCCCACCATTCATGTTCTCTTCATTCAGGCTGCCAGAGCTTCAGCCATGGGAGAAGCTCAGTTTCTTCCCGTGTGCTTCAGCTACCTAAGGACTCAGTACTTCCCTTACTTCTCACGAATACTGTGCACAGCTGGAGTTCATCCTTCTGCACTGACGTTTTTATGTGCAGATATTTCATTCATTGATGTTCCCTTACTGGCTTCCAACTGCAAGTTCTAGAAGAACTCCTTTCCCTGGATTACCAGGCCAGCACCAGTCCCAGGAGTCCTCACCCTTTCTTCTCATTAGGGAGACCCATCAGCGGCACCAATTTCCAACGGCCAGATTAGATGAGCCAGTTTTGACAGCCAGCCAATTTCACTCTCTAGTCTCCTCACCTAGAAACTTGATTTCCATGTCTTCATGTGCCTTGGCATACCTAAGGAGTGACTGTCACTACAGGAAGAATGGCTGCCACTTCTGGCCATAATAAATTGTGAAAATTTATGTGTGTCACCTGCCCAAAGTTATTGGTTGAAAACTTAGTCCTCGTCCAGAGATATGTCTTCAGCTCTCAGGAGAGCTCATACAGAAAAAGAAGACATATTGAAAAAATAACTTTACCTTTTGTTTCTGAACAGCACATAGGATACAGTAAACCCGATTTCCGTCTTTCTACATCCAGTGTTACAAACTAAATGGACCATGACAGTGATAATAGCTGAACTTCTACTATTTGGGAGCCAACTAGAAAATCCATAGCCAGATTTTAAACCCCATTCTGCAAAGATGATGCACAAATGCGGTTGGGGAGAAGAAGCCACTGGAAGTAGAAGACAACCAAAATCACTAAGAATTCAAACTTTCCAGTTACCTTTTTATCTCCTCATTGCAAGTTACACTTGGGTCTAAACTTTGCCCTGTAACTCCCATGATTTCATTTCAACCGTTTCAGCATCAATTCTGCTT
Organism: Sula dactylatra; assembly: GCA_013389905.1. Taxonomy (NCBI): domain Eukaryota; kingdom Metazoa; phylum Chordata; class Aves; order Suliformes; family Sulidae; genus Sula; species Sula dactylatra. The sequence continues at coordinate 141,206 of WEKW01022646.1, forward strand.
CACACCAAGAGCTGACTCCTGAAAAGCCATTTCTAATGCCGCCACCATTGTAAGATACTGTTTCTTCCTTCAGTGTAGCCACCTCACAACCCATCAGCACTGAAGATCCACTTGCCGCAGCTCTAAGTCTGGTAGCAGTGTCTGAAGTACTCCAAAGTCAGCCCAATATGTCTCAACAGTTTTCTACAGTTTAAGTAACAGTCAGTATGACAGACAGGTTTGACTTCATACCTTGTGTAGTTACCTTAAGGCAGGCAACAACCATTCTCTAGAAAAGCACTTCAGTAAGTACCTTTGGGCCCATAAATTTTATGGCCACTGATGCTCATTAGATCAATTTTCATGGCGTTGACATCCACAGGAATTTTACCAACTGCTTGTGCAGCATCTGTGTGGAAGAAAACCTTATGCGCGCGGCAGATCTCACCTGTAATAAAAACACAAAAGCAAGAAAACCCCACATTATCTCATCCAATCGTTAGGATTCCAATGATTCCAACAATGAATCTAAAGCATCAGTTTATAGCAGGGACCAGTTCTGAGGTGACAAAGGAATAAACGAGTGCTGTCATATTTCTTTGACAGTAAGGTGTCTGAAGTTGTGCAGGAGCTATTCTAGCTGATGCCTAGCTGGGCACAGGTTTAGGCAGGTCAGCAGGTAAGACTACGGTGAATTTCTTCAGTTGAGAAGTTGAAAAGTCTTCTGCTGTTAAGAAGTGAGATAGTTTCCAAACCCACACCTACCAAGTTTAAGTACAAATGGCTGCATGGGACGTCCAAGTTTCCCCACAGTGATGACTCCACAGCTGGGCAAAATTAAAATTTTTCTTCTTCATTATTTTTCTTCTCAGCACCAGTCCAGTACAAGCCAGCCTGACTTTCAAGTTTATACTTATGTATTTTTATGTCATTTCCTATATTTTCCAAGTTTTGCAATACTCAGCTTCAGAAATGTTCTCAGAATTGTCACTAGTCCTCCCAGACGCTGACTACTCCCACCTGAAGTCACTGAAGCCTATAATCAATGTCTTTGCATCCAGAGCTAAAATACACTAAGGAACAAAATAATGTAATGTTTATGGGCAGCGAACTTAAATGTTATTTATTTTTGTCATCAAAAAACTCCACACCTTCTACAGAATCCACACCTAACACAGCTGCATCCCAGATCTCTCCTTTGCACAACAGGCTCAGCATTATCTTTCGCAGGAGAAGCTGTCCTGCTGTGGTCCAGCAAGATTGGCACTGCTACTGCTAACATCAGGCCATAGGCCTCAGCCTAACAGGGCCTTATGTCAACCCTGCGAGGCCCCAACCCCAGCCTATTAGACCTGTTATCAAGGTGTTACAAGAACTTAGTGTGGGAACTTGAGCCTGGCACCAGTTATCTCTAGCATTTAAGCGTGGGACAACAGTAACAGCCTTGCCAGCATAAGCACAGGAGGAAAATAGAGTCCTCAGGCCTGTAAGCGACTCAGTGATGCTCAATTACTTGTCAACGAACAAATATAACCCAAAGAGCCTTGCGGAAAATGCTGCTTTGAGCATAATAAAGGAAAAAAAAAAATGCAGCAGCTAAGCAAGAGGAAAATCAGCTGCACAACAGGGTAAGATGCCTGCCACAGCCTGGGAAAACAATACCCTCCAGAAGCATGCACTATAAACTCCAGGGCAGAGGCAAAGCCTAAAAACTGTCTAAAAACTCCAACATCTCATGAAAGGACATCTTGAATATGAAGGGGGCGGGAGGGCTGTTTTGTCACTGTCTTGTGAAACGTCATCAAGCAATCGCTGCAGGATCCAGGGAGCTGCCTGTGTGGGCCACCCGCCCACCCTGCCTGCTCCAACAACCCTGGTTCTCCAGCTCTCCTTTCACCTGCTTTGCCAGACTGCCTTGAGGTCCCTCCTGCCTGCTCAGAGCCTGGCTCACCCTCTCCCTGCCTCCTGTTCCAGAAACCTGGCTCTTCAGCAGCCTTTTGACCTCCAAACCAATGGTTCGTGACTGTATATGGCAATATTGGGAGGGAAGGTGTGTTTAAGTGTGGCGCTCACCATCGCCTCCCACCCCAAATTCTGCGCATTTCTCCTCCTAAACACTACAAGTGCTCAATAAACCATTATAGTGTGTAAACTCAATTTGGCCAGTCATTCTGTGCAATTTTTTCATCCATCGTACAATTCAGAATGAAACTAAAAACACAGCAGCTGATCCGTACTAAAAGGCTATAATTGCTGCAATACTCACTGTAAGGGTACTGAATTTCATCCTCATTTCCCTTTTGAAGTAAGTTCTTATTTGGGACAGCATTATTATTCATTCCTTAACTATACTACACCTAACCTTTTGCATCAGTAGCACTTGGCTATGAAAATATTAAATAAAATGAAGCAGAAGCGACATTAGCTGGCCTCTGGAAGCCATGGCATACTTACCAATGTCATGAATTGGCTGCTTTACTCCTATTTCATTATTCACAGTCATTACAGAAACCAAACTTGTATCTGGCTGGAGTGCAGCCTCCAACTCCTGGTGAAATATTCAAACAGTCAGAAGTTGTGACTAACAGCAGAAGCAAGATTTCTGTGTGCAACTTCAATTTGCTAGCAAATCTTAACCACCAGCCCCCTAACTAGTGCATCACCAAGGAACCCCTGGGGTTCTAACAAACAGTCCTGGTGAGAGCGTTAATCCACGTGAACACAAAATCCCTGTAGGAAGAGGAGTGTGATCAATTGCATTTCTACATATCCTAACCCCGGTATGCACCGTGCCACCCAACTTGATTAAATCAGGTCAGAGCAGGCTTTTGCTATGTCTCATACATTCCTCTGAACTATTTTCTTTAATGAATTAACCACCTACAAAACAGCTTAAGCCACATCTAGACAAAGTGAGGCTGCTATAAAGGAACTGCACAATATACAAGAAAGTGTCACGCAAAGGAGTCTACACCAGCAAAGTTCTCAGAGAATGTGACTAACACTTGTGCGCCTGCAGGCCTGATCCCTCTGCCCCACCATATACACACAACATCTCTCCAAGCCAGATGATGGGGCTAGAAATAAAACTGATGCTGTCCTGTATTCCAGGACACAAACAACGAAATAAGCGTATACTTATTCTAACTCCCCGGACTGCAGCCAGTACACCCAGAAGGGTCAGTTCACAGACAGCAATCAGAAGGGAATACTGTCATCGCTGTGCCCAATGCCTTGAGTAGCTCAGGTCACAAAATTTCACCACTGTACCAAAGCCAGCTCCATCCTAGTCATGCCCTGGGCTCTCTATAGGGCGTGCAACAGCTCCACCTGTATGAGCATGAATGACAGCAGGTGATCGGTGGGATGAGAAGGGGATATTTTGATTGAGAAAAAGTCTAGAGCACCAGACAGAACAGAAAATCCTTCTCCAACCGTGACTGAGATTTGACTGTGACTCTCACTCTACCTTGCGATATTTATCCTTTCCTCTTTATCACCAAGAGGACACAAGGTCCTTTTGAACATCAATTTGAAGCAAAAACCTCTTCTATTTCACTTTCTTTCGGTCAGTAAACAACTTACCTTCAAATCTATGAGCCCATTTTTTTTAACAGGTAGATACGTGACCCGAAAACCTTCTGCCTCCAAGGAACGGCAAGAATCCAACACACACTTGTGCTCTGTTTGTGTAGTAATGATATGGTTTTTTCTGGATTTATAGAACCTTGCAACACCCTGTCAGGCACAATGCACGAACAAGAAATTTCGCGTTAGACCACTGAAGAAAGCAATCTTTACACAAAATGTTCGGAAACAAGAAATTACTATTCAGTTATAATTAATATGGGTCTTCCCTGTTTGCCCCAAACTCATTAATCTAAAAGGGACTGACATGTAAATCACAGTACATATTCCTATCGGCATTCATTTTTCAAAGCATGTCACTTTTTGAAAAGCCTGTGGAAACATTAACTGATGTAAGTTCCGGACACTATTAACATAAATACTTTTTAAAAAACATTTGCAATGGAGTCATACAGAATGAGAAGTCTGAACCACCACATACTAAAGGCTAAAACGCTACCTAATCTTAAGTCAGAAAAAAGTTTGTAGTCAGCACCTCCACTATATTTCATGATAAAAATTTTATTTATCTAAGTAGAAGGATTGTACTTGGTGCATGTAGGATAAGCATTGAGTATTGTACTCTGTCCTCAAAACCATGTCCTGGGCACCAAAACATCCCAGCATTTCCTCCATGCATTTAGTGGAATATCACAAGGAGTAAATCTAGGAATGCAAATATTTGCTAACTAGGCCAACATGTTAACAGGTAAACTGTGAAAGATGCATACAGTTCTTAAGAGCATAATTTTAATGTAATAAATAACTATCAGTATAAACCTTTTACCTTAATTGCCATATTATTTGATTCTGTTGCACCACTGGTAAATATAATTTCCCTTGAATCAGCTCCTATTAAATCCGCAACTTGCTGTTTAAAAAGAAATACAAATTTAATTTGGTAAGATAATATGCAATGAATTCACCAGAGCAAAACAGATGCAAAATGTTGTCAAGAATAACCCCTTGAGCCTCAACAGGATTACAGCTAGTATCTAACAACATTATGCTACAGGTACAATAGTCTCAGTACCTGCATTAATACCAAATACATAAGGAAGCCATAGTCATTAGCAGTAGTGGTATTAAGCATTAACTTTTATGTTCTTTTATGACAGGCTAAGGAGACAAAACCCCAGTACGTATTACTTCCAAAAAAATTACAAAGACCCATACCTAAGATTAGGAAAATGATAAAATGTGAAGTTAGCCCGATTACTGCAGCAGCATGCTTGTGACCTCAGGAAACCAAAAATCCTGGGGTACCTTTGCCCAAATTATTGGTTTCTGCCATTTCAGTTGCTCTAATCTCACTCTTTTTCTGGCAATAAATCTACTGAAGTATAGCTAAGTAAAGGGGAAGCTGCTAAATCCAGCGCACAGGGAACTAACTAACTACAACAGTTTTAGGGCTGCTTTTGATTTTCTCTTGACACTGAATCTCCCCGCCAGCAAAAAAACCACCGTGACTGCGGAGAGCCGAGGACTCACCCGCCTCGCCTTCTCCATGGCAGCCTCGCTCTCCCAGCCGTAGGCGTGGGTCCTGGAGTGGGGGTTGCCGTAGTAGGCTGTCAGGTATGGGATCATGCTGTCCAGGACCCGAGGATCCTGCAGGACACAAACCACCCAGCCTTTGCCACGGGGAAGGAAAAGCATCTCTGTCCCCTCTACACCCCCCTCCCTCTGTCTCAGCACTAGCAGCACTGTTGCTGCGGCGTCTAGGTTTAGCTCGGGCCAGATCTCGAAAACTTGAGGTTATCGCAGCTTATGTACAACCCGGCCTCCAGCAGATACGACTATCCAGCAATTATGTTCTGTGCTGTCGCATGTAACCTCGGTCTGCACCAAGACGACCACAGAAGAACGGGAATTCTCTAAGCAGAAGAAATACAAGGTCTTGAAAAGTCAGGAAAAGTTACACAGCTTAAGTATTTCGGTTAAATAAGCTTCTGGCCGCCCCTCAAAGCAACACCTGCCCCCAGAGGTTCCGGCGGAGGCTCTAAGGCGGCTCCGACACCGCTCCCGCCCTACGGCGCGCCCGGGGCTCGGCGGGGCCCAGAGACCCTCCGGAAGCGACCCGGGCCCTCGGGGGCTCCGGAAGAAGGGCAGCAGACACGGAGTTTATACCCCCCCTCCCCCCATGATCCCCGCTCTCGAAGGGAACCGCGGGCCGGGACCGAGGCGGCGGCTCCAGCGCCGGGGCCGAGGGGCGAGCGGCGGGGGCGGAGCG
>WEKW01022646.1:147560-166275 GCA_013389905.1 Sula dactylatra
GGGGGCAGCCCGGGAGCAGGGGCCTGGCGGCGGAGTCGTGCCGGGCGGCGCCATGCGCGGCTCGTTGGGAGCTGAGGGGCACAGAGAGGCCCCGAAACGGCCCTCGGGGCCTTCGCCGAAGGCGAAGCGGGGCTGCCATCAAGGCCCTGGCGTTCCCTCCCTGCCTTTTCCTACTTGACAGCCGAGGAAATAAGCCCGAAAGCCCGCGGATCCTCCAGCACTACGCTTAGCAGAGGCTCTAAAGCATGCGGGGCTGCTCCCCTGCCCAGCTTGCTTACAGAAGGGTGTCAGACAAAGCAGTAAATCCATGTGGGGTTTTGTGCTCTCTTTTCTAGATGCCTGTGACCGTGGGCCCATACGGGCAATCACAGCCCAGCTGCTTTGACAGAGTAAAGATGGGTTTCATGATGGGCTTTGCAGTGGGCATGGCGGCGGGAGCACTGTTCGGCACGTTTTCCTGCCTCAGGTATGCCAAGGAAATGGCTTCCATGGGCAGGTCATGACAGAGCAATAGCCAGAGAGAAATGCTCCCGTGCTGGGACTGGGAAGGGAGGTGCGGGTCTGGTCCCATATCGCCGCTTAGGTGAAACTTTGCCAGTGGCTCCAAATTAGCCACACTTTGAGAGCCTGCTCAAGTGGGAGAGTCTGGTGATGGCAGGGCATCGCCTACGAGGAGGTCGCAGTTTCACAGACCTTTTCCTGCCACTCATGAAAGAGGTTGCGTTGGGCAGCTGAGGCTGTGGAAGATCAGCTCCAGGAGGAACTGGATGAATTGTCTGTGCAGATGCATGTGCAGCCCTCTCCTCGCTCTAAAGCTTCCCGAGGTACTCTGCAACCTCTTAGGTATCTGCATCATGGTTGCAGCAAGCACTGTACAGACCCCGAGCCTCAATTGTGGGAGCGCAGGCAGAGCTCTGGCTGGCACTGGCACAATGCCATTGTGAATCAGAGAGGGACAATATTGCACCTTCCCCCAGCGCTCCCCAGCATGGAAACAAACAACCACTCGCTGCTCCAAATTAGCTCTTGGGCTGCTTACTGACTGGTTCTGGCACACATCATCCATGAAAAGGAATTACTGAAATAAGCGCTTTCATGTTTTGCAGAATTCTTTCTGCTTGAGGGCTTTTAATCTGTGATTAAACGTGGGTGATGGTTTGGTAGTGAGCCTAAATGGAGGAAAAGGCACAAAGTCTAATCTGATTGAGTTTAAGAAGTTTTCTGATGTCCCTCAGATCCTGGAGAGTATTTGTAAGTGGGACAACGCTAGCAGAAAATAAAGATTTGGGGTATTTAGAAGAAGCGGTGACCGTGGTTCCGTTGTATTTGAATGACTCAGCTACGTTACTTGCGCTCTACCATTTCTGAGGGAATATCTCCATGTTTTAAAAATCCAGTGCATGAAATTCCTTAGACCCTGCGGTCACTGCAGTGCTTAAAAGCTAAATATTACGAGAGCTTCCTGAGAAGGAGCAATTCTTTTTGTTTCAGTCTGACCTCAGGTAAATGGGACCTGAAGAACAGAAATGCCTCTGACACTTTGAGGCCTTTCAGGTTTCTGTCATTAAAAATACAGCGTCAGTGGTAAATAGGAAGTTAGTCACAACATGGTTTTAAGTTGGTGGTATTAAAAGTAGTCCAGCTGCAGCCAGACAGGATGCTACTACAACAGCTCAGACCCTTTCTAGTCTCTGGTAAGTCAAATACTTGGACAGCACAACGGGGTTTTTTCGCCAAATTAAAGGTATTGGGGACACTAGGATTTTCTGCTGCATGTGTGTTACCTGTCACAGCTTCAGCTTTTATATAATTCCTGTTTTTCTTTGTCTCAGGATTGGCATGAGAGGACGAGAGCTGATGGGTGGAGTTGGCAAAACGATGATGCAAAGTGGTGGGACGTTTGGGACGTTCATGGCTATTGGTATGGGAATCCGCTGCTAACCTGAAGCTTGGGTTTTAACCTGGAGTGCCCCCATCCTGCCATTCCTCCTCTGTACCATAATAAAATCTTTAGATACCTGGAAGTGAGAGCTCTTCGTGAAATGATGAAGCACCATCCTCCTTGCTCTGCTGATTGTAAACATGCTTTTTACCAAATTTCTACTTTCTTCCTGTCTCTTACTCCCATGACAATAAGGATTAACAATCCTTTGTACTATATTAACGTTCCTATTTCACAGGCGTAAGTACAGGGCACATTCTTCTCCCTTTGATACTCAGGCAGCTCACATTCCCAATGTGTTGATGTGGAGCTGCTCCACTGCATTCACGCAGTCCCCAGTGTGGGAGGGTTACTCTCCGGCTAATTTGCATCAACTATCAAATTTCTCTCTTCTTGCAAAAATGAGTGGGTTGAAGCTGGCCCTGTTTCCAAGATCCTGGAAACATGGGGCAAACGCTCTCACAAAGAGCAAGGCACCCCAGAAGGATGTGGGCAAGTCCTTCTGCAAGTGAGGGCAAACCACAGCAGTTCGGGCACCTTCTTCCAGCCAGCCTGGCAACACACGGGTGCAGGAGAGAACAGCACAGAACTGTTACCAGTGCAGTCACACTACTAGAGCTGGCAATCATTAAATTGCTGGAAAATTGAAAACAGCTCCTGTCACATGACAGCTGAAGGTATTTTGTGATGAATCACAAGGATGACTTTGACACCAGATGTGGAAGACACAACCTCCTTGCCAGGCCTTGAGCAATGCCTTTCTTAAAGCTCTCCCCTCAGGACTAGCTGTGCTGCTGGTCGCTGCATTACCAGGACAGACAGAGCTTGACTACACTGCCTCTTGCACAGCTCTGGTGGGCGCAGCCTCACACCCATAGTGGGTGAGGTGTGCTCTCCTGTACAGCCACTCCAGAGCAGGGGAGGGCACAGGCAGTGGTTGCAGCTACCTCCAGTCACAGGAACGTGCAGTGACTGTTTTCATTCCCTCAGCAAGGGAAGGGGGCTTCACCCCTTCAGGGCACTACAGAAACAGTGCTCTGCCAGCAGTCTTTTCCTACAACCTTAACATGCCTAAAAGGTGCTCAGCACCTCCCAGGGAAAACAGGGGTTACCCCAGCCATTCAGCAGCACTGCCTACAGCTGAACTGTGAAATGATTAGTTCAGTGTTGCAATCTCCTGTTATTTGCCTTTTGAAACAAGGCTTAACTTTGCTCCTCCGTTATTTCTGTTTAAGGATTTAAGAGGATAGGTTAGCAGCAGTGGACCCTGAACCACCACCTACACAGCCTTTACCTAGTACAAGTGCTGTTTCCCTGGTTTTTAAGGTAGAAACACAAACCTGCCACTAAAAGCCTCCTCTGCCTACTCTCATGCAGCTCAGTAACCTCTGAGAGGGAAACTGCCACCCAGCCACTCTGGAACAGCTCATTTTACTCCAGCTGGCACTGGTAGATTAATACTAGCAACTAAACAAATAAGTCAAGCAAAGATAGAGGACAGCTTTGCTTGGCTTTCCTCAGCTGTGGCACATAACCCTAAAGCACCATCCCATGGTGGGTCCTGGCTCCTCCCCACATTTGCAGTTGTACTGCCTCCAGCTGCCCCATCCTGCATCCTTCCACAGCTCCCTCCTGGGCTGCTGAAGAGTCTCTTCTAGCACTGCAGCTCAGCCCCAGCTACACACACCCTGCACTGCAGCACAGAGGCTGGGGGCCTGGCCACTGCCACCTTCTGGCTCAGAGCACTGGCAGCATCTCTGCCCAGCCCATTTTCACCCACCTGGTTGGAACACTCTCAACACCTTTGTCAAACAGAGCTTCTGTTAGCCCATGGTTAAAAGTGACAGGGAGGTGGGAAAGGGGTACCAAGAGGGCAATCCACTCAGGCAGGCTTCCTGACAGAAACCAGGCTAAAAGCCAACAGAAATTACTCCTGCATCCCCACAATTCACAACTGTTTGTGCTTGGGCAAGGCAGGGGAAGTTCTCTCTGGCCTGAGAAAAGGCAAGAGCTGCCCACTGCCCCAGGCAGTAAGAAAACACACAGGCTGTAACAACGCAGCTGCAGCACACCCAGGGTCCAGAACAGCAGGAATCAGCTCCCACATTTTCCTCTGGAGGCACAGTATTCCAAACATCCACCCTTTCAAAGCACCTACCACACACCTCCAGTCTCTAGCACACACTGCCTAAGCCACATCAGGAGAGTGGAGAAATAAAGCTTCATGAAGGCCTTTTTAAGAGAATTTTATTTGAGTGGTTCTTACAAAGATTGTTGCAATATGAAAGTCTTTGTCTGATAGAAATATCAAGCTGTCTTGTCAAACACACTGAAGTAACCCAAAAATATATTTCAGAGCTCACAGAGCTTAAAAAGAGCAAAGATTATATGCAACCAGAACAAAACATGTTTCTGTATTCCCTACCAATTTGCAGACTCGGCTGAAATCCTTCAACTGTGCCACAGTGCACACACAGAAACTTCTCCGGAAATGCAGAGATTGTTTTGTTTGGAAATTTAGACACACCTCACACAGTATTTACAAAGAAACTTTTACAGATACATTAATCAAAAGTTACCATCAAGAAATAAAACCCTTCAATCCTTCTATTCTTACCAATTATTCAGCACAAAGCCAGCTGAGCAGCTGTCTGGAGTCAGCTTTCAGCAGCTTTTTCAGTTTTCCATTTGTACAAGACACTAAATATGTCCCTTCATAAAGTCTATCTCCGATATTAACCTTTAGCAGATCACCTACATTTAGTGAAATGTAAAATGTAATTGCTGCATTAAAAGAAAGGCTTGTGAAACATTAAAAATGTCATTATGTCCCATCTGCCTTTTACAGAGAACTTGTTTTCTATGAGCTACTTCTCAGTTCCTACAGATCACCTTAGTAAATGTACAAGAATTACAAAGCAGAACAAGAAGTCAACAGCTTTGTATACAGTGGAAATGCTAGTTAGGGAGAATGAACACACTGCATTTCTGCTTACTTCATTTTATTTTTAAAGGTAGCAGGAAGTGTACACAAAATGACATTAAATCCTCTCCTTTAGTTTTATCTAAATAAAAGATAACTCAATCTTCCTCCAAAAAATAACTATGTACAAAACTGACTAAATCCATCTTCATCGTCGAACAGGAACCAGTAGTTGGGTTGCAGTCATGGAATCTGGGAAAAGGCTATGGTATGTTGGAAGAGGTACATATGCTGCGGTAATCATTTTACCTGATCAGAAGATTAAAAAAAAATTAGTATTTGGTCATTTCTGTAATTAATGACTAAATGCAGGTCTCTACATGAAATCCACTCACCTGCAAACCACCTCCCATGCAATGCATTGACAGCTGCGATGGCAGCAGCAATTGAAGGACATTTGACATACACGTTGCCCTGTAATACACAAGCGTTACAGTCCATCAGAAGCCTGAGAAACGTCCCACACCACCTGCTCTAAAAGACACTTCATTTGCCTGGTGGTGATGGAGGCAAACTGGCCTCACGATGCTCCTATGGGTATCAACCCATGATGCAGAATGAGCAGGAGAAAATGGCGTAGCAGGCGGTTTTTTACCAATCTGCGTTACAACACTGTATCAGTTACCTCAGCATGAAACTTTCTAAATAGGATTTTGCAAAACAGCCCAAATACGAGCTTGGTCTGAAACCAACAATGGATTGCTTACTTGCTCGCAACAACCCTTCAAGAGAGTATCTAATGATACTGACTTCAAATCTCATGTGACACAGAAAAGCACAAGGAGCTTGGCTACCTCTGCTGCACACTAGCCATCAAGTTCTGTCAATCACCAACTTCCACCATAAGTGCTTAACTAGACGTCCAAGTCCAGAGTCTGGTTTTTCAAAGGGATTAAGCACTCCCCATTCCCTAGGGCAGGAAGGGTGTCCAGCACTTCAAGGAAGACTGGCTTGAAAATTCTCCTACATGAACTTCAGCATCTGTCTGTCTTTACTTGAACAAGGACTGAGACAGAAGGGAAAAAAAGCACCATCACAGCAGGGCAAGAAGAGCCTAAGATGACATCTAATGTGAGTGACAGACTGATCTTTTAACTTTGCCAGAGATACCTGAAGTTCTCTATCTGCAAAAGAAGCACTAAGCCAGCCTAATCCAGAGTACTGCAATATTCACATTCAACAACTGCAAGACATACAGATGCCCACAGGAACGCATATGCATTTTTCTGGCTGCCTGCTTAGAAATAGAACACTACCAGTAATTCTTGAGCCAGATCAGATTCTAGCTGAAACAGATTTTACCAGAAAAGAATATATTAAGAAACAGAATTCAGCCTTCCCCTTAGCAGCCTTTGCCAGTCTGTACTAACTCTTCCCACTGTGATCTAATTCATTCCTTCTCAGGGAGGAAACTTGAGATCAGGGGCTGATATTTAAGGCACGATGCAATTAACACACAGTTCTGTTCTCAGCCTCCCCCTACACAGGCACCCAAGCTGCTTAAACCTTGAAATGAGATACAGCAACATAAAGCTTTAGTTTTCCCTAACACATCACAGTGTAGACTGGTGCAGTACATGAGACCATGTGTTCAGCTGGGACTTTTCACCCACCACAAATCACATCTTCATGGCTGACTACTGACAGCCTGGAAGCCTGGCTGTCTGGGAAAGAACCCTGAACTGACAGGAGATGAAAACACTTCAAAGGTAATGTGAACAGAACCTAAGCCTGGAAAACAGAACAGCGCAGTGGAAACTTATGTTCAAATACAGTATTTTTAAGTATCAGTGGGTATTTTCTATCTGGGTTATTGCTGTGCTACTGTGACAAAATGGATTTCACGGAACAAACAGCTAACTCATGATATAGTAGCTCCAGTTTTTCTCTTTTAAAATCTGCTTGCTAATGTGAACCAGATTCACAGCTCTGTATGCTCAGAACCTGTGTGAGGTACATTGAGGGCTGTTGCATTTCTGGGGGTTTGTGTGTTGGGTTTTTTAGTTGTTGGTGTCCCCGCCCCACCAGCTGTCAAAGGACACTTCCTCTACGATAGTAACAGACTAATATACTGTGGGAGAGGTTTCTACCGCCCATCAGCCCAGTAGTGCAACACAGCAGTGATCTTGAAGATTACAAAATACCAGGAAAGACTGTACATTGCTTTTTACGCTAGACTACAGCTCATCTCTAATCTAACATCTTGGTAATCCATGTGAAAGGGTTTCAGGTGACGAGTCTGTAGGAGCAGCACAGTGATAACAAAGGTTTATGAGTGCCAAGTGCATTACCAGGGCAGAACAATCCCACCTAAGCAACACTGACAGGGACAGTAGCATAGATTTCAGCCTCACACAATGGAATGGAACAAAACAGGAAACTTCCAGGGTCTGATGGTTAGAAATTAATCTGACTACGAGAGCATTTGATATCTATACTTCAGTTTGGGCTGTGAATTCTATATGAAAGGGGTTCAAGGCCAGGTCTCTTCAGACCTTCCACAGTTTATATTCTAAGAGCTGAAATGCAGGGGAAGAGATAAGCAGGCTGGGGATTGTATAAACAAAGTGAACACAGAAGAAAAATGTATTAGCCTTTTTAAGATGCAGGCTGAGAGTCCCTCACACAGGCATTAACCTGTGATTTAAGTCTGCATCAGTAGCCTTTTCTCTTCTCCTCCCTGTTACAACCCTAGGCACTCCCACTGCCCTCTGCAAGACCTTAACATTACTAGTGAACACAGCTGTTTCCAAGCACAGGGTTAGGCACACATTTAACTGCACAGCTCAGGTCTGCTGGAGCAGGGTGTGCTTCGTGCTAAAGCCTGCATTCTCTAGACAGAGGAAACTGGAAGGCCCTGTCTTTTGGGAAATGCACAGCTTAAGGGAAAAGGCAAAAGCCAGAATTAAAGAGGTCACTACTCTTCAGCCTGTTTTTCCAGTTTCCACAGCTCTGTGAATCTGCAAGAGCAGACTGCAGCACCAGAAAACTGCTCTCGTACCTGCATTCAAGTTACACACAATGACTCAAAACAGGAGGGAACCACCTACATTCTGCAAAAACTGCAAAGTAATGTCAAGAAATTTAGATTCAGTTTAGGGAAAAAAATCATATTTATAATTTTCCCTCTATCCACCACAAAGCAACAAAACTAAAGCCTGCTCAGAGTGCCCCTGGAACCAGACATACCTGAGCTGAGTTTTTGTCTACATAGATGTGGATAACTCCTCCGTGTTTGTTACATTCCTCAATCACATCATCTTTAATTTCTGTATCCCAGCCAGCTTCTTCTTCACTGTAGGGAGTGGAGGAAGAACAGGACAGAGATGAAATTGTTATTACTCAGACAAAATCCACCCTGAAACCCATCAAAAACACCTCCACAACATGCTGATTCCTTTTCTCAGATGTTAAAGACATCAACAAATGCCAAAAACAGACAATGATAAATCACTTACGTTTGAGGATTAAACATGTTGGAAAGCTGGAAGCACTGTGTTGCAAGTGGTTGTACAGAAGCAGCTGCAGCCAGAACTGTTGTAATGGAAAAAACAGTAACAAATCTAAGAACCTGCTATGCATGGCTCCAATTTAAATAGCATATTCTAGCTATTCTTTAAAATCCCAACGTTCAGCAATAGCAGCAACAGTTCTAACTAAACAGAAAATTGAAGGCAGGAAAGCAGAATGCATAACTAGACACTATCTGTGATAGAGACATTTTAAACTGACACAGAAAATAGCCCAGATGAACTACAGTTGAAGCTGAGAAGTAAAAAGATAACCCTCTGCATTAAACTGCAGATCTTCCAAAAATCAAACATTTAAATGCAGATACATGCATCTTCACATGCATCTAAAACTTCTGCTTGAGCTGTATGCCAGCAGCACCTTTGATTTTTTTTCTCCTCATGGAAGCCAAGCAGCAGTTCAGGAAGGAGTGCCATCACCCCATCTGACTTCACAGGAAGTGACAGACACCTTTGAGAATTCTCAAAATGTATTTTAAGCACATTGAATTATCCTTTAAAAAAGTGTATCTGTACTTTTGCCCTTTGGAAACACATAATGTAGGAAATATTTGACAGCTAAAGTGATAAACATTTAACTGTAGAATATATCTACACACAGAAACTACGAAATTATTACTCGTCATTTATTGTTGCTCATCATCTCAGTACATCTTAAAGATAAGCACTGTCCTGTAGGCTGGAAGAGGTTGGAAGCCTCTGCCAATTTAGCTAAAGTAACAAGCCACCTTCTCTCTACGTATGCAGACATTTAAGGGTTGCGCAGTCAGAGTAAGATGACAACTAATCCAGGGACAGTAACCCCAAACTCCTGATTCTCAAATGACCCGTCTAGTCCCTACCTCTAAGGCAGGAAAACACCCCACAGCCAACCACACCTAAACCCACAAAACAAAACCACAAACCCACACATTTTCTAGGACTAACGTATGGCTGGGGAACATTACCAACACTGAGGAAATGCTACAAAGAAAACACAAAGTGTTTAACATACATTCTGTTCTTTTCAGTCAATAATCAATACATAGCGTGGTTACAGACTTCTGCAACAAAACCTACCAGTGACAAGTTACATCAAATGCTAGTTTACCTTCATTCTGCTGAGATAGTCTTGTTTGCAAATCTAAAGAAAAATATACAGAAGTTAATTAGTATGCTTGCTAGCACTACTGCATCATTACCTGCCAGCCAGGTTGTTTAGCCTGTATTTTTGTGGTTAAGAGTACCTCAACCCACTCTAACTGTTCTTGTCTAGTTTTGAGTAGTTTCACTAATTTCAGCTTCTCAGCTGGAATATTCTGTACTTGATAGAGATTCCATGACCACAAAGGTAAGTGTATGTCAAAAAGAAACTATACCTTAAAAGGAAAGACATGACCAAGCCCTTTAATTCAATGTATCACTTCCACCTTGCCTTTGCTGTGCATGAACTCTTTGTAAGACATACTTTCTTCCATGAGAAAATAATTACAGCAATTCTTACAGGCATTAGAATTTTGGTGTCTTTACTAACAGAAAGCATTTAAGCACACAGTTATCCAAATGTGACATTCTGAAAGCAGTTATCAAATTTAATTTCAAGTAAAATAAGGTGCTATTTCACCTGTTATCTTTCCATATAAATGTCATTATTATGACAAGTTAATTCAGCATTTTCCAAATTCAACACATTTTCAAGTGTTCACAACATTTACCAAGAAAACACTAATTGTTTAATAACATACAGCTGTCCCAATTTGAAGTAATTGGAACACACAAATGCAGGCTTTCTAACCATTTATTTCCAAGTATATGACTCCAATATTCGACATCTTTAAACCAACAGAAAGCTTCAGAATGCAAGAAGTGTAAGCATAATCCTCTTCATTTATGTTCCAATTTAATTCACACAAACACAAGGAGTTAGAAGACTAAGTTAACTGTCACCTTAATTCACTTGATTAGAAAGCAGTGAAGTGATGGACCCCAAGTAAGCTTCCATGCTTGCTTGGAAATACCTGAAGGTATCAGGTATCAACATACTTTTTTTTCCCTTTCTAACAAACACTGGGGGACCAACAGGAGTGAATTTTTTTTGCTCTAAGTATTAGGCAGCAAGAGGCCCAAAGACAAGTCTTCCTCAAGTGCCTACCACAGAAGAACACATACTGGGAACCACATAAAAATGAAGAGATGGAAGGAGCAAGCTCTGAAGGCTGAGCTGTAATAAGAATTGGCTACATTTAGCACATTTTCCATCTAGATCTGAACACAAAGAAATCCTCAACTCCACAGTGAAATATACCATAAGGGGGAATACTGTCTTAGCCTATATTCCCTGCAGAAACTGCATGGATTTGGCCAAATCTATAACAAATTATCTAGTTAATTACTACCCAAAGTCTTTGGCAAACAAATGTGTTTTTTGAAAAGTAAAACCCCAAATCTCCTACACCACTCTAGTTAGAGGAGGACAGAGGCTTCTCCCACTGCAATTCTGTCACAGTTGCATATACACATCACATACAACTGACTCAGCCTGGGGCACTACAGCCAAACGGTCCAGGCCACCTGCACCAAACGTGACAAATATACACAGATCACCAGTTCAAATTTTGTCTAGGGCTGAGAGTCAAATCTGTTCCAAACATAGGAAGATAAGCTAACAGTATCTTGTGGCATCAAGTTTCACAGGTTAATTATCTACCACCTCTGAAATGTAACCCCCTGCTCACCAAATCTTTCATCAACTAACTGAATTTTCTTGTTGCTCATGATGGGAGAATGGTCCTCTCCTCTCACCTGTAAATTCACCCAGAATTTAGAAATTCATTGTCACCCTTCAGTGTCAACTCTTATTCTTCTCTACGTGCAGTTTTAAATAGTATGTGGAAACTAAAATGAATACATCTGTCAAGTTAAGATCAAAGTAACTTTTTCAGTATCATCTGTATATTTGATCTGTAAGAGTGGTGAGTTTAGCATGACTAAGTACTCGCTTAGTACAGAGAAAGCAGAAATACAGAAATATCTACCAAAGCATGTTGTCTCTTAAAACAAAAGAAAGTTGCATATTTATTTGGAACCCAGCTAGCTTTAAATAAATAAAGGCCTGCCAGGTATTCCCCAGTTTTCAAGGTAATTACTTAAAACAGAACAGCAGATCAAATAGAGGTCCTGGATGATAACACCTAGTCCCTCTATTGCAGCACACTATCTCAACCTTTTTCATAAACAGGCAGTTCCTTTCCAAAAGTAAGTAATGTTTTGTCCCACAAAACATTAGGAGAATGTTCTTCTAATAACCTCACCGTTATTTTAGGTTTCAAATTTTCAGCCAGAATTTCCTAGAGAACAGGAAGTACACAGCTACAACTGTTTACCTTCAATTTTTTTTTCCTGATGCAATTTTCTCCATGGGAATAACATCCAAGTTCTCAGGTCTCCCATAAAACTAATTCTTTAGCTTCCCTATTTTAGTTTGGTTCAACCCATCTTGAACATGGGTGACCAGAACTGTTCACAAATGAGTACGTTACATCGCAGATGCTCAAGTATGGTACCTCCAGGAGCAGAGCTGCCCTTTCAAAAACGCACCACACTGACAGTTCATATTCACTCACTGGTAATCTGGAGTACTTAGTTTTCCTCCTCCTTGGCCACCTTTCACTGCTAAGCTTCCAGGCTATATAACTAGCATTTGTTTCAATCCTGAAGAGGTGAACAATGTACAACAACCCCAAGAATCCCTTATTGACAGCACATCTGTATTTACTCACCTCACTCCTACTCTTGTTGACCATTGTTATTCATGTAAATATTAAACAAGATCATCCCAACGCCTGAAATTCAGCTTCAACAACAGCCTCTAACCTTCCCAGCTTTCACCTGAAAGAAAATCCCTCTTTCTTTGAGCCAGCTTCTTCATACATCTTGTACTTCCTGTACTACCCACTTGTCTAGTTTAATAACTCCCAAATGACAAAAGTCAAAAGTTCAGAGGGAAGAGTTCTACTACTGCTCCTCTGCCTAGGAAAGTCAGTTTTATCAAAGACCATTAGTCTTGAAATGCAGTTTCTCTCAAAGTATGCTATACTTTAATAATATTCTCCAGTTTACCCATCTTTGGTATGCCTTCTGAAGGAGAGAAGTGAAGTCAGAGTAACAGGACTGGAAACTGGCTCGATTATGCTGTTCTTCCTTCCTTCAAGTGTAGTTAATTTAGAATTAGATGTTCCAGCTATATACTCTGTCACAGACTTCAAGTATTTATTAACAATACCAGATATGAGACCTCATATTTCATGTACCTATTCCCTCACTAATTTGACATGAGTTTTCTTACTACTCTGAATGGAGTCCATTCAGCTCTTACTTTTAGCTTTGCTTCTACCTTGTGAATAATTTTCTTTTTTTTAAATCCATATTCCTCACTTACCTTCCTCAAATTCCAAACTTTATGACTAGTGTCCCCACTACTAACTGAGGCACAAGATTCTTTTGAAACATCTTGGGAGTACTTTTTCATTCAACCTCAGCTCTGCTTCCTTTTTGCTCTCTTCCAGAGTCAGTAAATCTTCATCTATGCTTTCGTGTCTTTTACAAGGTCTAACAATCTGACTGTTGGCAGGTAATTCCCATTTTCTCTATTTCCCAAACAAAAAATAGTTTTATTACCAGTCCTTTTTCCTGTTTTTCATAGGCTCTGGTGCTTATTCCTTATTTCTTTTAAGGTAGTTAATCACCCAGTTCTGTGCGGAGCCTGTTTCTAACAGGACTAGTTTTTTTCCCCTGTGGCATACAGATCCAATATAGCAATATAGGACTGAAGAAACTTTTTACATCCTGCCTGTTCAAACACCCAAGTTGCTTAGACCAGATGACTTTATTGCCTTCTTTCTTTAACCACCGCTTTTCAAATCAGAAGCCTTAGTTACAGACCTGTTTTGTTTATCCTTCCATTTAAACTTGAGCAACTCATGATCCCTCAAGTCAACGGTCATTTCTATTCTCATCCATAACATCTTCATTACTTACCAAATTGAGTTTAAAATAGCATCCCCTCTTCATGAGTCAGTGAGTGTTTGATGAAGAAATTTGTCGGATATCACATCCAGGAATATCTGGGCCCCACCATTATTACTAGCAATTCTTCTCCAATCTGTATCAGGGAAGTTAAAGTCTCCCATAATGACATAATTCCTGGTAGTAATTTTCTCTAACAAGAGTAAAGAGATCTTTAATCCATAACCAAATCTCACTTTGGGGATAGCTCATGACTGTATGGTAGTAGAAAAGGTTTATCTCTTTCCAAAGTTACTTAAGTTGCACATGCCTGCATTATTCCTTTTGTACAATACAAGTGGAATAAACAATGGTACTCCTACCATTTTTATTTCTACAGCTACTAAACATGCACATTCTTCAAAAACCTGTATTCAGTCTTATCATTTATCCTCCACAGCCATGTTGTCTCATACTGATTCCATGCTATCCTAACAGTTCAGCTGTGTCAGACATTTTTGGCCATGTTCCTGATTTTGGGAGTTTGTATTTCTCTGACTTGTTTGTTTCAAATATGGAGGCGGGGTTTTTTAAAGACATTTCTCTCATTTCTCATTGACTACACCTGTTTCCAAGCGAGACTGTCACACCACTTTATCACCTACATTAAAGGTGACCTAATTTTACTGTTTACCTTTCCTTCTCTTTCTGGACTAGATATGCTTTTTCCTTGCCAATGTGCATTTTTCATCTTTTTCTTTCCAAATAGGGGAAAAAACCCCTTATTTCTCAACCCACATTTTTCTTTCACCAGCCAGTTCCTTTCCCTTCCAAAGATGTATCTGTAGAAAGACCTTATTATATTCTTTTAGCAACTGCGTATAGTTTCACGTGCATGCTCTTCTCAAAACTGCACCTGAACTTCAGTGACATGATTCAGGTCTATCTTAAGTCTGAATCACTTCTGTCACAAACTCTGCTGGAAGACAAACAAAACAATGCCACCTACTCTCTGTTGATTTCCTCACATATTCCATCATCTAGTTATTTATGACACTCAAGTCTCTTCTACTGCTATGATAGTTTCATGCCCTTTGTTCTTGTATTAATAAAAAAACAAGAAAAAATTCCACTCTGTCAATTCCTAATCTCCTGCAGGAGGTTACTCACTGCTCCAGTTCCGAAGCCCTCTTGAACAGTTTGTTCAGGCCAGCTATGAACTAGCATCAGGAATCATATCCTCAGCCTCAT
Organism: Sula dactylatra; assembly: GCA_013389905.1. Taxonomy (NCBI): domain Eukaryota; kingdom Metazoa; phylum Chordata; class Aves; order Suliformes; family Sulidae; genus Sula; species Sula dactylatra. The sequence goes on from WEKW01022646.1 coordinate 162,250, forward strand.
CCCCTCTCACAACAAAATAAAGTCTCAGTAACACTTCCAACATACCCTCTTGCAAAACACACAAACTATAGCCAATTCCAAGCAACACGCAATTCCCTGACATATGGTGTCCTTCCTCACCGGGACATACACTGTACAAACCTAACACTACTGTAGTCCTAGTTGCCATATCCCCCATCAAGTCCTGATAACCTTCTTGCCCCTGGTCAGCTCTTTTTTCAGAAGGGTCAATCCCCTTCCAATTATGCACCTGCCATTTTTAACAGTTAACATTTACACTGCAGTAGAACATAGAAGTCCCCATTAGTACAGGGAATAGAAAGGGTAAAGAGATGAAGGCTTGGGATGTGTCAAGCAAAATACAATAGATTTGCAAAAAATAATGCAAATATGCAATAATGTATGACGCCCAAAGCTGTCATACACTGTCACTGTTTGTTTGCTCATGGATTTGCAATGTTCTACAGTTTATAAAACATGCTGTAATACCTACGTTTTCATTTTAAAAGATCACAAAATGTAGCTAAGTACCTCGTCTCAAAATTATAAAGCATGAAGTATTTTGAAAAATAAATAGGTCATCATTTCTTACCTGCCACAGCTCCAAATGCCAAAGATCCGCTCATCTGCAGAGCCTGCTGTGCAGCCGGGGGAATCTGCAAACCAGTACCTAAGACAGGACATGAACGTACCTTGAAGCAAGCACTTTTTGCTCAGTTCGGGATGCAGTAACAGAAATAACAGAAATCTTACTGTTGTCAAAAGCTTAAAAATACCATTCCATGGATGTTAGTGTAATATTCTGTGGGGTGTATTAATTCAAATTCTGCAAATTTCTGTATTTTCACACATTTCCTACAATTCATCACACATACCTTCTGCAAGTCTTGCCATCAACTGAAGGCGACCAGTTGTTCCCAAGTCAATTCCAGTCCGTTCCAACTCATCACTGTCCAAAAATGAGCTAGCACTAGAAGCATCAGTGCGCTCAGTGACATGTCCAACTTTCATTGGCCTACCAGCCAGCTCAAATCCATTGAGTTGTTCCAAGGCCTTTTTGGCACACTCCGAGTCCGAGAACTGTAGATTGGAAAAATATAGACTGAGTAATACTGCCCACAGGATTCAGCAACACTTCTACTGTACATAATATACAGTTATGTAAACATAAGAAACATTAAATTGAAGATAACAATAGCTACAAGCTGACTTAAATGTGCTCCATATTTTCCATTTAAACCGAACACACAGAAGCTTGGTTATTTACTTTCTCATACTTAGGTAAGAATACATTTAAATATATATTATTATTGAATCCAGAGCATCTAGATATTGCAAGCAACAGAAGTCATGGCTGCGGTTCTCTTCCAACTCTTTCCAACAGCGACAGTCACTTCCTTTGTAACCTTGTAACTGCCATGCATTTACTGGCTATTCCTAACAGATGTTCTGCCTTATGCCGCGTAACATCAAATTAAATAGTCAAATATTTTGTCAGTGTTAAAACCATCAAATATTAGCAACACAGTTAGTTTGGTTTCATTTGTCTTCAAGTGCCAGAGGTCCCAACAGAGAGAAACACACATGCACACACACACCCCCGACAAATTGCCAGGTCAGTCAAGAAAACCAAGTTCACCAAATTATGTATCTAGGGGTAAAGAGGAAAGATGTTTTCAATCTAAAGTTTTAGCCTCTAGAATTTTATTTCCCCTAAAAAGCTCAATCATTTTCACAGCACTGAGAAAACAGTCTTTACTAGTAGCTTTGCCTGCAAGAAGACAGCACTGCTTTGCCAGGCACTGACCACAAAGTACACTATTCCTTTCTGAACACATGCACTGTTCAACCACAATGCCCACAGAGAACCGGCAGAAACAAAGAAAAAGGCCATTGTTGCATGTCCTGCAACATGACATTTCCAAGATGAGACTTAACAGAGATTGTTGAGTAAAAGCTCTACTACTACATGGGAAGGTCGCACTCAAATGGTCTAAGAAGTCTGGCAATTCTACTCATACCGTAATAAATCCGTATCCTTTTGAGCGTCCAGTTTCACTATCCATCATTAGCTGAATGCTCTCAATCTAAACATAAGAATAAAGCTATTTGTTATCAGACATTTTGGAACAAACCACAAAATATCAAAACAAAACCTGAATACAGTCCTGCCAAATATACGTATACGAATGTGAAACCACTTTTTTTAATATCAGTTCCTCCTCCGTTCCTCAAGTCAAAATCAGTGTACAGGCAGCTAAATATGTACTTTGATACTAAGGAAGTGTAAGGGTGATGTACAATTTATCCTTTGAGACCAGCTACAGGCAGAGGCTTGGCCCTGATGCAACATTATAGCAGACAATGAGTGTGCAGACATAATCAAAGCCTAACTGAAACATTAGTCGTGGCATTTCATGTGCTGAAAAACCTCCATTTTACAAAGTAAGAAAAGCAGTCTGCATGATTTTGACCAGGAACATTAATAAAAAGGTGCATATTTTAAATACTTATTGGCACATGGGAACTCCTAGAAGTTAACAGTTACAGAATTTACAACACATCAGTAAGTTATCCATGAGTCATAAAATAGTGCTGGGAAGAGACAGCAACACAGAAGAAAGAGGAAGAACTGAATTTAAGACTGGAGTATATGGAATCAGGAGAAGGAAAAACCTTCACAGCTCTACATGTAAGCCTCCTAAACAAATTCCACTGCTAGACCTTGAGAGAAAACAAAATTAGAAGAGCCATGTGGATTAAAATTTAATGAATTGCCGCAATTTTCCAGGCTTTTGCATAACAGAATTAAAGGGATACACATACTGAATCTGAATAAAGCATCTGAAAAGCACTGTTACAATATTTATGAGGCAGAGTTAATATCCAAACATCGGATGAAAAAACATCAATGGACTTGATAAATTTTTTAAAGTTTTCCATTAAGCAGCTTATTAAGTAAAATACTTTTTCCCTTTCTAAGAATATACCCATGATACCTTAGTTAGCACAGTAGGGCTAACATGTATTATGACTCCACTGGAAACTTCAGATTCAGTCTGCTCACTTCCGTAACAAACTCTACAAAAACATACTACTATGCTGCAAACTGGGGCCTAATGACCAGGAGTAAAAAGGGGCTGTGTCAGAGCTGTACAGGACACACCACTAGTTCATGGTAGTAACACAAGCTAAAACTTAAGCAAAAATCCTCAGAAACAGGAAACTACGACATTAACAGTGAACAGAACTCAGACCTAATTCTGTGCTTTGTGCTTTAACCTGTGAAACGGGGCTCCCATTTGCAATCACATGGCAGGTGGAGACAGTTAAAAGCTGCTGAAGCAGGATATAATGTAGGGAATTTTTGTCTGGGTGTTTTTGTTTTGTAATTTTAGGTACTCACTGAGTTCTCAGGTTTCCTTCATAACACCTGCCATTCAAAATCACTGGACCCCATCACAAATCCAGGTTCTCATTTGTGCTCCAATACTAACTATGTGCCTAAAGCCTTGTGGATGTACAGGCACAGAAGAGCAAGAAAAAGAAACAGATGTTTTGTAGATATGAAGCTGGATCATTTCCAGAAGCTGTGAGTGCTCTACAACTCATCTAGGTCTTTCAGATAAACCACCATAGCACAACATGCCAAATTAATTTACCCTGCCAAACGGCTCAAAAATTCCTCGAAGCATATCTTCAGTTATGTTGAAGTGTAATGATCCCACATAGAGCCTCATAGGACCAGCACTGCCCTTCTGCAGATTATTTGCCATTGCTGCTGCTCTGTTTTTCTCTGCCTAAGAAAAGCAAAAAGAAACACTCACATTCTGTAAGAATTTAATAAAAAACCCTAACACAAGCAGTATACATCTACCAGATTAAAACCAGCAGATTCACCAAAAAATACAAGTTATTTTATAATCTGCACACTATCCATTAACTTCAACTTAAAATCTACAAAATCCAAGACCATGACCAAGCAGAGACACACTGCTTCGAAAAGCCTTCAGATTGAACCACTTC
>WEKW01022646.1:166824-182999 GCA_013389905.1 Sula dactylatra
CGCCTGGAATTTCTATCTGAAATCATTCGCACATCACGAACCTGAAAAGCAAGTGTAGAAAGGCTGTTAGAAGTAAAGGAAAAAAACTAATGCAATCCATTTCTCAGAATACTTATCAATAACCAGACAATTACTTGCCAAGCCAATGGTTTTTTTAATTTTGCCACAAATCTAGAGTAGCATAAAGCTATCTTAACAAACATACACCAGAGGCAAGCTAGCATTAAAAGCTGCCATTCAAAGTCAAATGTAGTACGCTACAGAAACAATAGACTACTTGCAGTATTGCAATGCTTTAAGCCAGAACCTTAAAGCTGGTGGAACAGCTGATGGAACAAATAAAGTTCTTCAAAATTAAAAATTAAACTAATTTTTAAATTACACTAACTGACAGACCTATCTGCAAAAGACTCAGATTTCTGGAAAATGAAGTTGTTTGAATCAGAACTGCATTGCCATGCTTTGCATCACATCACATGCTGAACAATGAACTCCTGAAAAATTATGTTTTCATGTTCAGAGCCAGTAAGAATTACTTGGTCATCATTCAACCCCCTTTCACGTGCACAGGGAGCTCCAGAAAGCCACTTGGTTACAATTCTGCAGAACATCAACCCTGTACTAGGACAGCTTGAGCAAATATTCAGAATCATTTTAACCTCCCTATTAATTACCTTCCCTACTGTAGAGAAAAATTCCTCCAGGTCTCTCGGTCGAATTCTTGCAGCCAGCTGCATACAAAACACTGTTCGAGCATCCCTCTCTTCAGGGGTAAGATTATCAATAGGTTCTCTGGAAAGAGGAAAGTTCAGTTAAAAAATAATCTGAGTTAAGATAACTCTTCTCTGGACCATGCATGAAACTTCAAATAATCAGTACTTCAAAGTCTGATGGGGAAAAAAATTCCTGCCATATTAAAAAAAGGCAGAGTCAAGAACTGAAGGAAATACCTACAAAATAACAAAACAATTACTACTACTACTACCACCACCTCTACTTCTTTAACATGACTAAACCTGTGTCAACTGTAGGTATTAAATATGACTGGAAAAATTGTATTTTAAGTACAGAAGCCCCAGCTAAACAGAGCTGCCATTTTGCTACAGTCCAAAACGGGTAACAGCACTGATAGGGAGCCTGCAGTCAGAAAGATGAGATGAAAGGACAGGAAAACGGGATTAATGTGCACAGACTAGCTGTCTGAACTCTCAAAGTAGTACAAGCTCTTTTTTGTGGCTTTGCAAACTAAAATCTTACCTCTACCTAATCACTTCGGAGTCACTACAGCCACCACATAAACAATACTGACATCTATACAAACAGAATTTTCAATCCTCATTTTATTGTTTCAGCTTGTTAATCCATAAAAAGTATGACTACTGAATAATTACTCTCATACTTGACACAAGAAGCACAAGATTAATTTTATTTTGATATTGATCACTAGCTGAAATTTGATGCACCACTTTTAAAGTGTTAAAGCTTCAAATCTAAAAAAATCTGACTTGTACTTAAGTACAGGACAGAATTATCATGCTGGATCCTGGACTGAGTTTCTAGTCATGTAATACATATTTATATTTTTTATAAATGATTTTTAAAAAAAGCACTGAGAATACACAAGAATAATTTAAATTAAATTATCTCAGTAAGAGCTTGCTAACAATTAAAAAAACAAAGAAAGACTGGTTAAATTTAACTGCATTAATTTAGAGAATAATCTCATTAGCAGCTATCTAAATCCAATTCCCTTAAATGAGAAGCATAAGCATGGATAAGCACCTCCTGGATTTCAAAGGTACCCGGCTTCTCTACAAATAACAAATAACATAGCTAATTTAAAACACAATTAACAGGAAAAAAGATTGAGAATACAGAAACACAAAAGGCAAAGCAAGACACATTTTGCAAACTGACATTATTTACAATTGTACACCGTTACAGGGAAGGGGGAAGGAAGGGAGTTTGACAGGGGAAGAAAGCAACATATTTTCCATACTCTCTGCTCATGGGCTTCCTAAATGAATTCCAGCATTACTTGTGAGTATAAACTGGAGAGCAAGTAGTCATGCATTATTTCACCATTACTTTTCCAACTTCAATTAATAAAAAACCCAAACGTAAAAACTCCTACCTGACAGGGCTCTTGTCTTTTCTGAAGGGGCTTTTGCTTCTGGAGCGCCGTCTGCTATAAAGAGAGATCAAAAAGATTATAAGAAAACCTTCAAATATACCAGTCTGATTTTAAACAGAACCTATTAATGATGCAATAAAAATAAGAGAAAACTCAGAAACCTTAATTTGATGCTGTGAGGCAGACCAATCTTCCCTCTGATGGCACTGTTGAATTTTGGACCAGAACTACGGCAAAAGCAAAGACAGACATTACTCACCAGAGTACCTGAATTCAAGATTTCCTGTCTGTACGCCCATTGCATTGCACATGCCCACCCACCCTTGCACCGGAGCTTGCAAAGGTTTTCCATTAGCAGCACCCATAGCATGCATAAGCTACATGCAGCACTCCGGGCCATAAGGCACAGAATGTGCTCCCTGCTCAGTTTCATCTGCATCACAAAATCCCAGAATACGCAAGACTCCAAGGAAAAACTGAATCACGAGCCAGCCAGACATGGCACATTTGTATGTGCAAATATTCTCAGCTACAGTTACTGCTGTAATCTTCTTTACATGTTTTTTTTGTCCACATACATGTTCTACCTTCTGATGACTGCAAAGCAGTACCTTAATGGTCTGGAACTCAGTCTCAGAGTTTTGAGCAAAGTGGTGCTGGCAGGACTATTTGCTCAAGTGTAACATTTTAAAACTGAAAGTTTAATGAAATTTAAGGTGCAAACAGAAACCAAAGTGGCTCCCTGCAGACATCTGCAAGGGACACATTCACTGATATCATCTCAGCTCTAGGCGCTCAATTGCTACAAATATGTAAATGCAGCTTCCTTTAAGTAAAGTTCTTAATGGACATCAAAACACAGAACCACTTAAGCCAGCAGTTAACCTTATATAGGCATGTCACCACAGAAGAAATCTAATCTCTTGGCTGAATCTAATTTTAGTTCTCCAGACTTCAGAGAGGCTGTCAGAACAAATGGCAATCTGCCCATTATTCCATGTTAAGGACAGTCCTCTTGCTAGTTATTGTGGCCCAGGGTAACAGACTGTGACACGAACACTAAGTTTCATCATATCATGTTCTCCCTGAACTTAATCTCCTTGTAGATACAAGGCAAAGAACAACACCTGTTAACATTCTTCCCCTATATCCACCAAACAACAGAGGCACAGCTGCACAGACTGAATGCTAGGGGGTTTGTCTTTCCAGCTGCACAGAACTGATTCTTTCTGCTGTGCCTATAAACTGATGTGAAAACACCCTGAAAAACACAGCAGTCTGAAGACATTAAGTAGTCTTTCACTAAATCCATTTAGCCAACCAATTTGGCTGATAAATGCCTTCTTGCTACTCAGTGGAACAGGAATGCTTACAGTTAAACTCAGCATCCACACCAAGGAGGAGGATGCCCGTTTTTAATCGTGTCATACATGACACAGGTGGAAGTAGTGGGCCAAGATACAAAACCATGCTGGCCAGGTTAAACCAAGGGAAATATGACCCTGTATAACACTGGAAAAAAATTTAAGGAAAAAGACCATTTAGAAACTACTTAAGAAAAAATAACTACTTAAGAGAAAAAGGCATAAAACAGGCACATGTTGAGGAGGTCACTACTGATCAAAACCAGGCTTCTTTTTTTGCCTAGGATAAATTACTCCATTTCTTACTCGAGTCCAGACAAATGACTGCCGAGAGTGTCCATTCAGGTTCTCCAGCGTGTATGACACATACTGCCAAAAGCTGCATCTGGAAATGTTGGTACTAATTCCAGAGGCTGGCTTCTTATCAGAGATGGGATTACCCTGCATCTTCACACCTCCTGATGTAGAACATATGTTCACCATTTCAATTCAAATGTAGCAAGACAAACCAATTACAGTGACTCCAAAATATTAACATACAGACCAACTAAATGATAGTCAATAATGAGAACCATGAGTTTAAAGAAACAGTGAAAGAAATGTTTTAATTGTTTGTCTAAATCTAATGAAAAAAGCCTGAGAAGATACACAGGAAGTTTTCAAATACATGCACAGCTTCCAAGAAAAAAAAAAAAAAGAAAAAAACAACAAACAACCCAAACCACGCCAAAAACAACCAAACCACACAACTCTAAAACTCTTTTCCATTTTCACTCTTGACAAATAAGTGGTATCTTATTTACTTGACTACACGGGAGAAACATAAAAAAACCCAGCAAACTGAAGCCATAACAGACCACTGGAACAGACTGAACAGAAAGCTGCCTGGGGCAAGATGATGGCCCAAGTTACCTTCTGAAGATCTTCTTTCAACAGTATTCTGCAGGATGCATTTCTTTGGGTTTTTCTAAGGAGACGTGCTTGTAAAGCTGCAGATCTCAGGGGAATTTTCTTCTTTCCTCCTACTGCATAAGAACTCTTTGCAATTGTTGCCCAGTTGCTACTATCACGTATGGAAGCACCAAGTCACAAGCAATTTATCTTTATGCCTAGGGGTTACCTTCTCCATAAGCCAAATGCACCAAGTCCTGTGTACAGCCAAAGCACAGCTAGGTAAATGTTTTCCTAAACCTATGTGATGCTACGTGGCCCAAGAACAAGAGTCAGGTCAGAAGATAGCCAGTAAAATACCAGCTTTCACCTGCTCAGTGATATCCAAGACTCCAACAAAAGAGTCTCAGACAAGGCAAGCTTTGGCTAACGAAGTGCAGGAGAATTACAATGAACTTTCAGTCCTCATGCGATAACCCCGTTTTCCCAGCAGCTTTGCCAAAATTCTTAGTTCCAGAATAGCAAAAGGACAGTCTAAGTGACTTCTACTGTACGTTAGCAGTGGCTGGGATTTGTCAGATGTCTAAGCAAGAACACTTGGTCAAGTGCCTTCTCCTAAGACACCTAATAATATAACTGAAGATCACTTAACAAGCAAGTTATGCAAGGAGAACAACATTAAAAAACCTTGTGAACACTAAGCAATGCAAGCCAGTCACCCAATTTTAAAAAAATTAGTAACATTTAATCACACTCTCATGCTTAAAGATGACAAATTCAAAGTCCTCAAGTTCTCTGTGGCACACTCTTCTCCTTTGCCTTCAGAATTACCTATACTAGGCTTTCTCTTTTCACTATTGCAGAGATGCTTCCGCATCACTTCCACGCGGCAAAACCATCTCAGTTTAGAGATATTAGCTTGAAAAGGGGCCTTTGTAAGGCAAACGAGAAAGATCACAAGGAGGAAGAAGAATAAAAAATAAATTAAAAAAATGCAGCCACAAAGCATTTTGAACTAGATGTTGCAGTCAGCTACAACACCGCCTGTAGTAACAACAACTCAAAACTGTCTGAACAGCCCCACAGGGTGGTGAGATTCCAAATTCAAATTCTCAAGCCAGCGAGTGCATTCTAGTAGTTACTTCTGAAACACTGAGCTGACGGCACTGCTACAGAGACAGTTTCTTCATATGGAAGCACCATTTTTGGTAGATCCAAAGGACGCTGGTGATGCAAAAGGCTTCATCTCCAGAACTTGTGTCTCCCTGAAAGTCAGCGCCTGTTATACAGCTTTTAAAGTTGAGTCTCTGCACTGAAGAGTCCTGAACAGGAAATGAAGAGTTCTTCTCCCTCATATCTTCTGAGGTCCTTCTCTTTCACTCCTTCTGAGCCAAAACTATAATTTTGGAATCACGTTAGTATGTGTCTCACTTCAACAGCACCATCCGTGACCTACAACTGAATGACAGCCAACTGCTAGTTACGCAGTACCAATGCCTCTGGGATGCATGTAGTTGCTCTGTATCAGCCTTCCACTAAACTATTTTAAACACCAAAATTCTAGTTGGTTAAACGAAAGCAACAATTCAGCAACTGAAGCAGAGAATACAACACTGCCAAACCAATAAGCACAACCTCATATCCTCAGGGGATACCGAATATCTCACCTTTTTGTTCACTGCCTCTCAATACAAGAGAAATTGCCCAGAGCAGCTACGGAGAAGTATCAGAACAATGAAAAAGACCCCTCGTAAGCATTTACCTTTCTGGCACGACATATCTTGATGCGTTAGAACAGGCATGGGTTATTGTAGTCATGTCCATACTTTCAACCCCTACTTGAGGAAATTTTGGAAGACCGGAACACTGAAACTCTTAAATTTCTCCAGGTGAAGTACCTTCTCACGCAGTGACAAGAGGGATAACGAAGAACAAAACCCTTCAACACAGCTAGGAGAATGCAAAAACTCCCAACCAAGCAATGAGATGAAGGACATCCTCCCCGCACAACTCCACACTGGAGGTGAGAAGACTGGCATGCTCAACATACCGGAGGCTGAAGATCTTGACCAAGGTCCTCTGTTTATGAGGCAGTCTGGAGCCACAAGGGTGGCACTGGCACAACCCAGCTAGCCACTGTAATCTTACAGGTGCCAAAGAGCTGCAGAAAATATGCCAACTGTGCACAGTTGAAATTTTCAGAGCTGAAGCCCAGAGCAACTTTACAGAGGCTCTGACAGGCCTGATCGCAGAATGGTAGGGGTTGGAAGGGACCTCCAGAGATCACCTCGTCCAACCCCCCTGCTTGAGCAGGTACACCCAGAGCAGGGGGCACAGGACCCTGTCCAGGCGGGTTTTGAATGTCTACAGGAAAGGAGCCTCCACAACCTCTCTGGGCAGCCTGTTCCACTGCTCTGTCACCCTCACAGTAAATATACTTGAGACAAAGTAAAAGCAGGGCTGATACCCTCTGCAATCTCCAGGTCCACAGGACTGATGGAAGCACAGGATGCCACTGCATCTTGGCAGAGCCAATATGAAAATGCAAACATCCAAGTGGCTTGGTTCAAAATGAGACCCTGAGACCTCAGGCATTTGTTTGCGTTCCAAGAGAACCAGAAGGAATGCATTCCCTGGATTGGAACCCAGCCACCCAGAAAAACATTCATGTGCAGAAAACTGTACAAGCCTACAATTTACCAGAAGGTAAACATTGTCTTCCTGAACATCTTGAGAGATATTTTTCCACCACAGATGACATTACATGTTGTACAAAAATACATCCTTTTCAAATGCCTCCTTCTGACATGATCTTGCATGCTGAGATTTGACAACAGTTGAGACCAGGACAAAAGCAGACACAAACAGCAGCTTCAGGTAATCAATGAAAGCCAAGCATACAGTCCAGTTCTCACTGGTTTTCTGCTTCTTTGAAGGCAAAAAGAGGTGATGGGGAGCAAAGGGGAGGGCAGGAACTCAAAACAGCAGAAGCACAGAATAAAGACCGATGAAAAAAATTTGTGAGAAATTATTTACAACTGTCTGGAACTACCTATAGCAGAAGTTCTATGAAGCCAAAGATTTGAGAGGAACTGAAAAATTCTTCCACAGCCTCTAAACAAGTCTGAGAAAAAGCAGGGCAAATATGCAATGCATGGGCATTACTAAGACAAGATGCTTCCAGTTTGGATGCATAAACACAGGAAGTGTTTATACAGTAAGGGTTTAAGAGCAGCAAGCCACTGAAAACCTTTAGTAATACAAGCAAAAGTTTTTATGAGCCTGTAACCAAAGATATAGACTACTATTCCTTTTCTGACAGTTAAACCATCAGATTCATATACTGAAGATAGTTAGGACATGTAGAAAACTTGCTCGTTATTTTAATTTTGTAATAAACACTGTTTTCCAGTCAGTTGTACACATTCTTTCACTTGCTTTTGCATCCTTCCGCAGTCAGATAAGTATGAAAACTAGCAGGAGGAACTGCATACATTACTGTCCTCCTCTTTTTCACTCTGTATTTATTGACACTCTTCAACCCCAACCTCTCACCTTTTTTGAGATGGTTAGTGATTTAGAAAGCAGAAAGTGAAACTTTAAGCTTACACATCATACACTGAAGCAGCACACATGCAACACTACATAAATAACCTACTAGGGACTTCGATAGCGGCCTCTGAATCTGCGATCTCTACTTCTAGAACGGCTGCGTCTGCGTTCTTTGCTTCTGCTCCGTTTTCTTTCCCGGCTTCTGCTCTTTTTCCTTTCTCGATCTCGGCTCCGTTTGCGTTCCTTACTTCTGCTCCTCTTCCTGTCATGGCTTCGACTTCGGCTCTTGCTCTTTTTTCTCCTGAGAAAAATATATAACTTTGGTTACACATGTGTTATTATTTCATATTCCACAGTTCCTCTAACCTGATGCCACAGATATTGATAGGAAAAAGTTTCTATCTGTTGCTATTTAAACAAATTTCTTTTGTTAAATGGGTGGTTAAGCATGTCAGCAATCTTAAAATCTATCATGAGCAACACAAACTGCTCCAAAACAGTTTAATTTTGTGATCACTAAGGAATGCTTTCAGGAAGAGTGAAAGGAGTGAAAAATATTTCCTGCATAACATTTAGTACATACTAAATGCAGTACTTCATGTGTCTTTACATACTTTAAATACCCCATCAAGATGCTAAGATTAAACTACATTTTTACAGCAAAATAAAACAAAACACAACAAAAACAGATAGCAAGAGGCAAGTCTGAGGGAAAGGAAGGTTGTTTTCTCTTGATACTTCCTGCCACCAGCCTTAACGCAGTGCCCAAGAGTTTTGCTTCCTACTCGCTACTCCCATTCATAAGCCACTTGCTTGTCCAAGTCTAAGGCTCTTACAGGTTTGCGGCAAACTGCAGATCCTCATAATTTTAACCGTTTACTTAGAGATTTTAAAATTTTAAAATCTCTAAGTCAATTATACCTCATATTTGAAAACCAGCGAGCCACTGCTCCGTTCTTGACAGACTACTTTTTAGCCATTTGCAATTCCCCCCCATCTCAGTCTTGAACCATAAAAACTTAGTCTCCTAGTGTTTAGAATATGTATGTATGTATACATAAAACACACCTTAAACAGATGCTCAAGCAATTACTTAAGACTTAAGTCTTAAATTACTTCAGTATTTTGCCTCAAACTAAATTTTGGGAATAACCAACTTTGCTGCTAAACTTTTGAAATTCAAGACATCCTCTGCTATCGAATTTTTCCTTTCCTCCTTTTGGGCCTTCTGATTACATACACCATCTTTTTTCAAAGTGGTCCCTCATACACTTAAAACCCTCAAACACTCACTATCGTAATAGCTCTGAAAAATACCACCTGTAGGTCAATATAGTGGCCAGTACTGGTAACTAGTAACTGCAACTAGTCTTCAACAAAGACAGCAACTACTCACTATCCAACTGTGAGCTGAACCGTCTTGGCATGTGAAGAATCCTAACAGTCAAGATCCACGTTCTGCCTTTCAATCATGACTACACTGGACATACAGTACAGACATCTGGTAAAATTGCAGATTCTTAATCCTTCCAATTTCAAAACAGAAATTTGGTATGATTTGACAATTATTGAAAGCCACACACTGAATCTAATGTTTTTTAGTTGTTGATGTTTGCTGTGGATTATGGTTTTCCCCGACAGATTGATTCTTCTTTAAGTATTGTCCAGTTGAAGTAGGTAAAGAATATCCTCTAGATACTGACACTCCAAACAATTTAATTGATAAGCAAAGCAAGAAAACTTGTAAAGCCTATATATATACACCCCTTAGTATTCAGCAACAGAGTATGCTGTCACAAGTCACGTACAAAATAGTGTAGTTTGTTCTTTATAAATTTAGAGGAACAGCAGCTATATCAAATCAAAATTCTGGGACAAGAATCAGCTTCGTACTATCAGAAAACTGCAGTTCAGGAGTAACTAACCTTCCTGCAATTGCTAACTCGAAAACAGAAATGGAGAGATATCACAGGAGCAACATTTCTGAACAGACACAAGGGTACAATTAGGAAGGCAGAAAAAGAGGTGAAACTCCACACAACAAATAACATTGCAAGACCAACAGCAACAAGACACCTTTGCATTCTTCTATTTCACAATAACTCAGGTTTTTTCAAAGCTTAGTTTACTGTTTTTCTGAATTAGAAATACAAACTCGGAGCATACAGGTCCAACCTGGAAACAGGACTGTGGGCAGAAAGATAACAAACGTTGCTTTGGTTTTAGACAGGTTACGGCAACTGAGGAAATGGACTGAAACTCGTTCTAATATTCTCATCATTCTACCATGAACCAAGGCCAGAACCAATTCTAAAATTTAAAAATGACTGCTTTTCTTTCAGATTCCACTTTATATTTCAGATCCAGTTTATATTTTGAGACTAGCCATCCAAACAAAAGCAGAGTTTTACATGGCCCATACACATATATTTACAAGCAATAAAAACTCAGAACTTAAATATTGGGAGCAGCTGCTTTTGACAGGGTTTTTGGGGAGGTCTCAGTATTTAGCATAAGAATTATGTTCACAGTATTGTTTAGAACACAGATAAAAGGCATAATCAATTTTAGACTATTTAGATTCCAAGATAAGTCTGATGTTGGAATTGAACTTCTCATTTCCCAAATATTTATACAAATGTTCTTTGGATCCCTTCAGCATTTCATCTGTATGATTTCAGAAGATGACAAGAGCATACACGCTGACTTATTAAGTCAGCTGTGTATTACAAAAATGCACCGGTTACCATTTAACTCAAACATGAAATTCATAATTATTCTTCATACATCAACTAATCTCATCACCAAATGATGCTTGTAAGGTAAGGAATTGATTTCACAGGCTTAAAAACTTTCCATTTATTTGCAGTATTTAAGAGACTCTTATGCAAGGCATTTTTCTTCAAATTTCTGATTTGATTCCAGACTATGTGGGTCATCAGGTGTTCAGACCCTGGAATTATGCTTCCTGAAGGAGGTGCGCTTGCACTCTGGTTATTTAAAAAGGTTATAGTATAATTTTTTAAAGGTTAGATTACGAACAACAAATTTAGAAGTTTTTCAATGGCAGGGGAATAGAGAGAGGGGATCCAACAGCCTAAACCTTTTTAAGAAAGCACTGGACCTTTAAGTGCTTTGAACTGTTCCAAATCACATAAAATCCTACACCAAATACATTTTTAAAATGCAAAATCCACTGCATTGCTAAAGCACAAAAAAAGAAATTAAATATGCTGAACCTACTGAGTCTGTATTTTTACCTGATGCTAACATTACACATTTCCACAACTTTGATGATGTCAGGGACCAGCACATAGCTACGTTTGTAAACAAAAGAATTTCATAATTGCTACAGTTGCAGCAATATCAAGCTTTCCCATTTTATTTCCCTAAACACTACTGACATGCATTCACAAGTTTACTAAAATGAGCAGCCTCCCCCTAAACGTAAAGAACTGAGAAAATACTTACTTCTTGCTGCGCTCTTCGTGGCCATTGGCACTGCTCAATTTGTTCTCATCCTAAGCAGGGTTGATAGAAGAACATCGTGAGGACGAAGCGGAAACATTTCAAGTGGTCAAAGGGTAATGGGAATAGGAATAAGAAAATACAAAACAAAAATTTTAATACTAAATTACTTGCTTACAGTTTAACATGGAAAGCTTTAGAAAATTTAGGTAGGCATGTTTAACCACTTTGCTGCTTAACTTTAAGTCATACAATTACAAAATACAAGACTTACATCATTTAAAAGTATATATTAAATTGTAGATACTTCCTTACATGGTTTAGAGAGCAAGTTATCCTGCAGAATTCAGCACTCAAGTGGTTAAATGTTATTTGTATAAAATGTAAGAGGAAGTTTCAGGTTTGTGTTTGTGAGCCCCTCTGATAAGTACCAAGGCTATATCTCTGCCTAAGCCCCAGTGGCTATGCTAGCAGCCAGCCACTATGGATTTCCTGTGACCGATGCCATTCCCGAGATCTTCGCTCATTTTCGTTGAAGGGTTGTAAGAGCTTGATGTCACCTCTGTCACACATCTCGCCCTGAAGCAAACAGGGATTCACACTGCTTTAGTAACGTCGACTCCCAAGAAAGTCATCAATAATCCACCAGTCCAGCCTAAACATTCCCTATTTCCATACCTGTTTACATGGAAAATATCCATGTTAAACCAGGACACAAGAATTTTAACATAACAATTTACAAATTTCTCTTCAAGATTTTAATGTAACTGCTAAATTATTACATAAACTAAATATACCACTTAAAACTTACATATGCTCATCCAATATTCATGACATTGTTGTAATAAACACTGCAGAATAGACTAACAATAGCTGCTATATAATTTATATACTTGCTTTACAGTTTAATGACATCTGTTACATCAAAAGTACAATTCCTACGCAAATTAAACTTAATATACATTTCTTGCAAAACCAGTGCTAAAGCATGCATAATGTTAACACTTTACCACCATTTGGTGAAAACAAAAAAAAAAAGACAGTATTCATTTGCTGCTGGTTTAGGTAAGACACATCACTACACTAATTGATAAAAATTTTGCATGAAAATTGACATTTCCTAATTATACAACTAGGACAGAAGAATACAAGAGCTTATTTTAGAATGACACCGCAGACTGTGATACTGTCTTTTACTTGCTAAGAACATTCTATTCAGGGATCCAAGAATTTCCGTAAATTCGTTCACTCAGCAACTGATTTCCATCTGCCCTGTTAAAAGATTAACCGCCACCAGTCTTCTGCATTAAAAGCAAGTCTCACTCTTCTTGCACTGAGCAGACTGTTCAAATATTTACTTGCCATGGGACTGGTGAAAAGGCTATTCTTGGAACCCTGCTGTTTTCCCAAACCACTGCATTCACCTTGTTGCTATACCAAACTGGACCTGGCAATTTTAGGAAAGGTTTTTGGTTTCTTGGCTTTTTTTTTTGTTTGGTTGGGTTTGTTTTTTTTGTTGTTTTTTTTTTTTTTGTTTTGGCTTTTGGTTGGTTGGTTTTGGTTGGGTTGTTTGTGTTTCTGGGGTTGGTTTTTTCTTGTTTGTTTTTAAACCTAGGGGACCACGGTACAGCGATACGTCACTCAATTACTACCTTATGATTGACAGTTCACACTGGAATCAAAGGTGAATTCATGGGAGTAGAGGTGAGATATCGTTAGGCAAGTCTACAAAGAGAGATAGATGGGCATTTATTCATCACTCTGAAGTGAAACTACTGCACAATATAATTACATTAACAGTATATATTTACTTGTAAGTTACATGTAATGCATCTCCAATAAGATAAATCATGAGGGCTCCAGGGATGTTAGTTTACAGTTCAGCAGTAGTTTCATGAATAATGCTAAATTAAGGCAAACAGGACCTCACTGGCACATTTTTCTCACCTTCTTGTAAGGAGCTTCAAGCATTGCTTCAATATCAATATCATCAGCCATTTTTCAGGACACCTGGAAGAAGAAGCAAAATCCACCTGAGCCAGAAAACAGCCTTGTGCTTTATATTCAAAAAGCTTTTGCTTACAAGGCCATCACTGCATTGGCTCAAATGCACAGAGCAGTGTCTCAGAAGACATTCCCAACAAGAACTGGAATGAAGCTTTGCCCAGTGAGATGATAAAGCATGTGACACAAAGCAATTACAGCTGCGAACAACAAAATGCTATTGAACACCATTAGCCAGCAGAAACCCCAGAGGTATTCCACCTATTTCTTTCAAAACAAAGAGCACAGATCATTTGATAGAGAAACATAGGTCCGGTGGCCATCTTGAGAAGTATCAGAGCTTGACCAAAGGACCCACGAGCCATCTAAAGAACAGAGAACAAACGTTCAGGCAAACCTGGCCACAGCTTCCTAGCTCCTGCTAGCTGCATATTTACTGATCTGAAAAAACACGGCCTCCTGCACAATGGGTGCCACAGAAGCAGTTATGATTCGAGCATTAAGAGCTACTACAGCACACACAAGATCCATCCAGTCTAGAACTTCAAGTTTCACACAAAAAAGATCCACCATGCCATGTAACACTAGCCACCGCAACTTTTTTTTAGAAATTGTTCCTCTTATTTTTCAACTTCAACCCCCTAATATAATTTTGTGTTTATTATACTCTAAATCCCTTTGACGTTTAATTTCCTTTCCCTATGCAGGTATTGTATTAAGAATCTCGCAAGACTCTCTGCTTTCAAGTATGGAGACTCAACTTCCTTAAATCTCTCAACAAAACAGTTCCTCTCCTTTTTCCTTCTTAACCTCAAAAATGGCCAGGCCTCTAGGTCCAAGTCAGACAGCCCAAAAGCAAAGATTTTCCTGCATGTGTGCCGTAAAATGGATTTTTAATCATACAGATTAATTCTTACACTTTGGTTACAGGCATTGCTGCAGGAACTGGGCTGCCCAGAGACTTGGCCAGCATAATGAAATCGCTCCAGCATTTCAGGACCCTTTAAGCTGTTCGCTCATACCCTCGTAACTAAGCTGCACCACATGTAAGAATCAAGGCACTCCCTCACCCACGTCTGACCATTGCCCATTAGTACAATCAAGAATAAAACATTATCCTTAGCAATATCAGAGCACTTGAAGTTCATACTCAATTATTTAACCAAGGCATGCTAACCTCATTTTCACGTTACTACCTCTTGGGCTACAGCACTATCACTTACATATACAATCGTCCTTAGTTTACATGTAACGGCTCGATTTTACATTTTACTAGAGTATTTACATTCAGCTGTTCAGGTCATCTACATACATGCAGATGATTTAATTCACCGCTGCTCCACCAGTATCTGGTACGAACAACTACATCAGCATGATTAAGAACCATGAAAAATCACCAGGCCAAAGCCAGGATTCTACAAGAAAACTCCCACTGGTGACAACTCCCACCCACAATTACATGTTCTTACGTGTAATTCAGCTAACACATCCAGCTACACCTGGGGTGGGATTCTTCATCCTGAAGTGGGGTGACCAAAGGCGAGGATGGGCGCCATAACCAGCACGGCGGAATCATGAGTGGCATGGAAAAGCGACTAGGGAGTGACTATTACTGCATTCACCCAAATAATAAGAGTGAATGAACTATCATCCGGTGGGTTCAAAACAAAGGTCCTTATTCACACAGCATTAAGCCATGGAATTCACTGTTAAAGAGCACTGTGGATGCTAACAAAAAAAAGCACATGCAAATGTGTTCAAAACCCCAAAACAAAAAAGCAGAAAAGTTCACAGAAAAAGCTTTTCATTAAACAAAGAAGTGCCTTGTGACCCTGAACCACAACTAGCTGACAACTAAGAGCACACAGAGAGAAGTACCACTGTACGATTGCCTTGTTTCTATTCTTTCTCGGGCATTTACTGTTAGCCACCGTCAGCCAAGAACCCGAGTTACAGGAACCTTTGGTCTCACCCCGTGCAAGCCATGCCCTCTGTACTCAGTACAAAACACTTCCGTTGGTATGACACCGTGTTTTTATCGGAATACCTTCTGTTCACCTAACACAGACCTACTATCGACTTTGTTATTCATGTAATGAATAAAACGATGCTACATATAAAGTTATTCTTCTTAAAAAAAAATCACAAGAGCCATTATTAATTTCAAATGACTAGAAAATCATGACAGATTTTCAAGTACCCCTCATTAAACACTGAAGCACAAAATAATTTTCATAAAGCCTTTCAGCTTGCTCAATAAAGCTGCATGTACCCCACACCTCTGTAGAGGAAAAAAATAACCCAAAACAAAAAATCCACCACCAACAACAAAAAAACCCCAAAACATCAAAACAAACACGAAATGAACTACACGTGAGACTCTGCGGGTCTACAGAAAACCTAAAGGGGCATGAAATTCACTGCTACTGATCTAGCCAGTATTTGAAGGCAGATCCCATCTTTTTTTGCTATATTATGTTACATAAAAGGAGATTAAAAAGGCCCTGTCCTCGAAATTATTTGCTCCGGAAATTCCAAGACATTATAATTCCGCTCTTGCTTTGCAAAGAGCCCTCGGGAAGAGCATCAGGGAAGCGTGGGGAGAACGCGGACACCTGGGCGGGACGCTCAGCTCTCGCAGGACACGCACCTCCGCGCAGCGGGCGCCCACCCGCGACCTCGCCACGCTCCCGGCGCGATCGGAACCGAACGCCTTCAGGTTCCCAAACGCTGCGCGGGGCCGGAGCCGCCCCGCCCCGCCC
>WEKW01022647.1:0-18268 GCA_013389905.1 Sula dactylatra
AGTATGTTCCCCCATATAATTAAAAAAGAAAAAAAAAACAGTCCTAATTATATTTGGATTGTACATTTCCAAAGTAGCACGGTATTGTTTCAATTAAATAACTTCCATCATTTCAGAGACAGAAATGGACCTGGGGCACTGATATTAATTCTCATGTAACGATTACCTGGATCCCCTTTCAATTCCAAATCCAGTAACACTGGAAATATTTCTGCTCTGTAATCATCACAATAGATCTGTATAATCTAATGCAATTTTCCCTTTACTAATGTGAATTGGAAGAGAGAATTTTGACTTTATATAACATCACATTTTCTCTATGAACACTTTTTTATAAATAACAATAGCAATAGCAATCATAACAACCTTATGTAAAAGCATAGTAAAATATCTGTAGACAAATGAAATAGTTCTTCTCTCAAAAGGCCACTAAATCTGAGAGAAAGGTACAAATAGTATGTGAAAGAAAGACTTGGTTTAAAAAAAAAGATAATTTCTTTTCTGTAGATTTATATGCTGTTCGCTTCAGTAATGTGTTTTCATGTACTATTTGGACATTTGCTGAACTTTACATCCTGTAAGTACTTGCCTCTCTTATCTAGTGAACAGAGAGAAGCAGGTAATGTTGCAGAACTCCACAGGAAGATGCTATCTACCAGAATTTAGATATCTAGCATTCAACTGAATTCCTAATTCACCTGTCTTTGACTGACTGACTTGTCATTTAAATTGTTAGGACTGGTTCTCTAAACAATGAAACACTAAGTTTATTTTAAATAATCTCACCTGGAGAGAATTTTCTCTCTTTAGAGCGAATAAAAGATAAGATAGACTCACATTACAAATGTAACTGACAAAATTTTGAGATGAAAAAGTGCTATTAATTTTACTTTTAAATGAACAATAGACAAAGTAATTGATATACACCTAACTTCACAAGAAATCAAACACTCCTGAGTTGTTTTCAGTGATGTATCCCTGACAACATTTTCCATGAGTTTAATTAGGTGATTCTACATGTATTACTGTTCTCTGAAATTTATTTGGGTCTTCAGCCTGTTTGCTTGCTTGTTTGTTTATTTTAGGACTAACAGCTATTTTTCTTCTTCCAACATGCTTATTTCAGTAGTAATCTATTTCAATGTTGACTGCAAAAAGTATACTTTAGGGCAGGCCATGTTAAGAAAGCTATGAGGAAAAGACGTGAGAATGAAAAGAGACTACAAATCAAGAGGCAAGAGAGATCATCACAGAAGCTGAACTCAACTTGTATGTATGGGGTAGGTATCAGAGAATAAAATGTATGCTTCGCTGCTTTGCAGTATTAATTTCTAATAAAATGCTTTTAGCCCTACTCCCAACCTCTATTTTTTTCACTGTTACAAATTTTTTCTTTTTTTTTTAATTGAAGTGTTTGGTCTTTTAAACTTGTAACTAAAAGAGAAAACAAGAACATATAATTGCTTTTAAACTATTTGTTATTTTATACTTCTCAGTCTTTTTAACTGGTATTCATCTCTTCTTTAAACTTACTGGCCAAGGTTTCAGCTGCTGTAAATTGCACAATACTAATAAAATCAAAGGCTCTGCAGCATTTTTAATCAGCTGTTCATCTGGTTTCAGAGTTCTGTTATATTTAATATCTCCTTACAGTAATACAGTAAAATAACTGAAGTTTTTTGCTAAATTTCTCTGAATTTTGTACTTGTTTTTCTTATAGCAAGGAGAAGCTGTCCTTCTGACAAAACATTTTCAGTATTTTAATTTATTCATTTCATAATATTCTACCACTTGCTTTTTTTATTGACAACCAGTGGGCATTGAACAGATGTTTTCCCTGAGCTTTTTAAAATTATACTTATTTGTTATTTAACTTTTTCTAGGATGGCTACACTTAATTTAGAATCCACCAGTTTGTGCAAGTTCAAATTGTTCCTTCCATTGTACATTAGCTTAGTGATTTTAATTTGCTCTCATTGCCCAGCTACCACATATTATCTCAACTTCTGAAGCTTCTCATAACCTTTGGAAGACTGAAAACAGTGTTGTTATCCAAATATTTAACTTACCTCATGCTCTGGATTTCCACTTCGAAAATACATATTATGTTAATACTGACCTTAGTACCAAAAATAACTTGGAACTTTTGTAGGTCTACTTATAACCTGAATCTACATTAATTAACTTCTTTTTTTCCTTTTCACAGATTTTTATTTCATTTGAATTGTTTCAAATCAGTGACAGGACTTATCATTCACCAATTCTGTTTTTCCTTCTCATTGGCCATAGAACAGTAACTTAAAGGCTTTTATTGCAAGTACACATCAGATATCTTGCAATTATTTTCTTGATCACTTCTGTTTTTATCACTTCAAAGTGCATTATATTATATGCCTTACATTAATTCAGAAGTGATGGGTAGTGAATTACAGTCTCATTTATTTGTGTAAATTAGATTCTTGATTGGATAATGACTCTTGTGAAAGTCTAACATGAATAAGCTATTATAATAGTCAAATGTCAGAAGTTAGTTCTTAACACAGATTTACCTCACACTAGGCATTTAGTGGCTGTGAATTCCATTTTGGGAGTAAGATGCCTAAAACAGAGGAGAAGAAACAGTCATTCTGAATCATGTCACAGCTAAGTCCTTTTACAGATTTGAACCCTGAATTTTCTGTCTGTAAATTCCTCATCTGTAAAATAAAAGTTGTGAATATATGAACATTACAGCCTACTTGAGACATGAGCCTTCATTCTACTCTTTAGCTACTAACCTAGTAAGAAACAGAATATATTTTCGATTTAAGGAACTGTACTTCAGAAGAAAAATCTTCAGAAAATGCACATACAGAGAACACAAAGGCAAAACAAACAACCAAACAAGCAATCAACACTCCATTATCTGTTTTTTGTTTATATACTCTGTATTTGTTTCCCTGTTTAAGGTCGGTTTTATGTGAAGTGTCAAGATCACTTCTAATGAAAGGCTTTGACATCTAAACAAGAGCCATTCCAAAACCTATCTTCTAGGCATCTGGTCCTGTATTGTATCCCATATTATATACTAAATTCAGATGTCTGATTTAGAAGCCTAATCAACCTTAAAATCTGCTTTTATAATCATTACAAAGATATGTACCTTTAGTTGGTTATTTAAATTTTGAGAAGGCTGAATTGTCTTCTTATCTCTTTGTGTATTAGGATCTCATCTGAGGCACCTTGGAGAAAATGGTTCAAAGCTGCATCAGGGGAGGTTCAGACTGAACATCAGGAAACATTTCTTTACTGAGAGGATAGTCAAATAGTGGAACAGGCTTCCTAGAGAGCTGGTCAATGATCTGGATGAGGGGATCGAGTGCACCCTCAGTAAGTTTGCAGAAGACACCAACTTCGGCTGGAGTGTCGATCTGCTTGAGGGTAGGAAGGCTCTACAGAGGGATCTGGACAGGCTGGATTGATGGGCCGAGGACAATTATATGAGGTTTAACAAGACCAAGTGCCGGGTCTTGCACTTGGGTGACAACAACCCCATGAAACGTTATAGGCTTGGGGAAGAGTGGCTGGAAAGCTGCCTGGCGGAGAAGGACCTGGAGATGCTGGTTGACAGCCACTGAACATGAGCCAGCAGTGTGCCCAGGTGGCCAAGAAGGCCAACAGCATCCTGGCTTGTATCAGGAATAGTGTGGCCAGCAAGAGTAGGGAAGTGATCATGCTCCTGTACTCGGCACTGGTGAAGATGCACCTTGAATATTGTGTTCACTTTTGGGCCCCTCACTACAAGAAGGACATTGAGGTGCTGGAGTGTGTCCAGAGAAGGGAAACGAAGCTGGTGAAGGGTCTGGAGAGCAGGTCTTATGAGGAGAGGTTGAGAGAGCTGGGGTTGTTTAGTCTGGAGAAGAGGAGGCTGAGGGGAGACCTTATCGCTCTCTACAACTACCTGAAAGGAGGTTGTAGCGAGGTGGGTGTTGGTCTCTTCTCCCAAGTTACTAGCAATAAGACACGAGGAAATGGCCTTAAGCTGTGCCAGGGGAGGTTTAGATTGCATATTAAGAAAAAATTTCTTCACTGAAAGAGTGGTCAGGCTCTGAAACAGGCTGCACAGAGAGGTGGTGGAGTCACTATCCCTGGAGGAGTTCAAAAAACGCATAGACATGGCACTTCAGGGCATGGTTTCGGAGACATGCTAGTGTTGGATTGATGGTTGGACTTGATCCTAGAGGTCTTTTCCAACCATAGTTATTCTATGATTCTATGATTCTATGCTTTAACTTTTGGTCAGCTCTGAATTGTCAGGCAGTTGGACTGGATGATCATTGTAGGTTCCTTCCAAATGAAATATCCTATTCTATTCTATCTATTGTAATCTTTCTATAAATATTTTAATAGCTTTAAAAAGCCCAATTCATTTCTGTTAAAACACTGTAAGATCACTTATCAAACACTATAAGGTCAGCCAAAGCATGTACCATGGAAAATCACTGTTCACTTGGAAAATTTCAGTCATTCGATTCCTAATTTATTTTGAAACAATATTAGAGGCAGATTCTGGTTCATTATCTGTATCCAGAGTTCTTTTTAGCATTGATTTTAATACAGTACAGCAGACAAAGCAAAAATACCCTATGAATCAAAATGGCTATCCTTTCTCCATTCATCCGTTGTAAGAATAATCCAGCCACGCTGTTATAGTGGTTTTCTTATCAACAGGAAGGCTGCAGTCAGGCAAGATTCTGGCAAATAGAGCTACATTTTCTGCTTTTCAAGTTAAGTGTGTTACTTCTAGGGAAAATTACAAAAAAAAATAGAGAAGAAGAGAGGCAACAATCAAACAAAGTTGCCTTGTACAGGGAGAAGGTATTATGTTCAGCCTGACCTTGACCTACAGCTCTTGACATCAGCTCTGGAAAATGTGTCAGTTTTCTTCCCTGGTTTGCTCCACTGGTGAAGTCTTACTACTACTGTAAAGGCATACTTTACATACACACACAAACACAAGTGCATTTATTTCTATGAAGTCAGAGCCAACAATGCTGTCTTTGTATCTAGCAAATATAATTCTTTCCTCCTTGCATAATTGCTTAGATGTTTTTGTTTGAAATTCTATTCACATTGACACTTCATGTATGTGTGAAACTGGTTTGAATGATGCCTACATTCATTAGTTTTTCCACAGTAACTATTTCCCTTACAAGGTACATGATCCCAGAGCAAAGAAAAGTTAACAATTTAAAACTCTGAGGGTGTCTTTGTTGGAACCAGTATAATTTTTTAATTCACATTCCTTTCACTTACTTAGTTCCTGTAGTCCCTGAAGAGAACAGAGTCAAACTTTGTGTTTTAATTAGGATTTTCAGTATTTATGGCATGGAGCAATGAAAGAAAAAAGAAATGCTAGGGGGGCTGTGGGAAAAAGGAGTGGGCCAAGTTTGCATTCTTGTGACTATCATTTACATTTTCTAAGAACAGATGTCAAAAGTGAAAATGGTTTTATGATTCACAGCTCAGTATGAGTAAAAGTAACCAAGAGGATTTTTCATGAAATATTGGTAAGAAACATTTATTAAAGATAGTGAATTTAGGCATGGATTGCCACTCTGTGGGAAAGAGAATAGGCTGGAACTATAGCAATGATGATAATAACTAAGGTTCGAGAATAAAAATTCCACAAATTAGTATGGTGCTTTTACAAACACAGACGTTATAGATGCACTGCATTCATACCAAGGGCTGCAGAATTTAATGGGAAGAGTTGAGAAGCTGATCTTGTGCCAGGCAACTGAAGCTTACAAGAATTTCAAACCTGATATCACTACAAATGTGCACAATTTCACTACGGTACTGAAATATTGAAAAAGTACATCATTGCCCTCTTTTGCTTTACAACAAAAGATTATTAGTGTGTCAGCTCTAGAGCGTTCAGAAACACCAGATGAATGAAGAAAAACTGTTCAGTTTTTGCTTAATTATACAGCTTTCTGCTGTGTCCTTGAGAGTACCTGATTTATTTTACTGTTTCTTAACAAACGCTTGACAGTCACTGTAGGCCAAACTGGTTAAGAGGATCAGGATAATCACTACTGGTTATTTCTCAGTAAGTATCATGCAAATCTGGTATAGCTCTATAGTAGTTTAATGGAACTAGCCTATTTCCAGCAAAAAACACCATCACAACTCTCTCTTTTTAGTGAAACTTTGTGCACTAAAAATGTTCAGAAAAAACCCAAAAGAACCCAATTTAATAAAAATTAAGCTGCAAAAGGTAAGTATTCAAAGAAGAGGAGGAAAGAAAAACCACCTTACAAACAATAAAACTGCACCAAAGATCTAAAGAAATAAATTTGTTAATAAAAAGGGTTCATCATCACTGCCCCCAGAATGAAGTCTTGTTCTTTATTCAGCCTGAAGAAGAGGAGACTGAGGAGAGACCTCATCATGGTCTACAGCTTCCTCACAAGGGCAAGGGGAGGGGCACGCACTGATCTCTTCTCTCTGGTGACCAATGATAGAACCCAAGGGAATGGCAGGAAGATGTGCCAGAGGAGGTTTAGGTTGGATATTAGGAAAAGGTTCTTACCCAGAGGGTGGTGGAGCACTGGAACAGGCTCCCCAGGGAGGCAGTCACGGCACCAAGCCTGACGATATTGAAGAAACACTTGGACAACACCCTCAGACACATGGTGTGAATTTTGGACTTGTCCAATGCAGAGAGAAGAGCTGGACTCAATGATCCTTGTGGGTCCCTTCCAACTCCGGACATTTTATGATTCTATAATTGACGACTGTTGAGAAAATACTAACATATTATAAACTCTTAAGAAAAAATGTTGCTCACTCAAGATAGTCATGATTAGGTGGCTGGCTTACTGGTTTTGTAACTTAAGTAGAGGTGAAATTTAACAAAAGACATGAAGGAGGACTGTCTTTTGAAGCTGATTTTTAATGTTGCAGTAGTTTAAAACTAATGAATAATTTAAGCTGAGATAAGTGCGAATCAAACCTAGTCGATATTCCACTATAAAAGATTGGAGAAATAAAAATCATTTAGCTATACTGTAGCCAATGGATACTCACAATTTATTTCAAATAGGCATTTATTCCAATGCCTCTTCATTTCTTGAAGTATGGACAAAATTTTTCATTTTCCGTAATCCATTCAGAAAAATGTCAATTTAGCAAAAGTGAACTTTAGCTTGGAGACAAAAAGAAAGTCTAACTGGAAAAAGTATCCACAGAGATACTAACAGATCCAAAACTAACAGATTCAAAGCTGAAATTTAAATGTCTCTGCCTCACTTTTCATACAAGTGTCTTAGTATTTATAGGCTTCTCAGTACCCTTGAACTTAGCCTCTTAGAAATCTTTGAAAGTGCTTGATATCTGTACATACGTGGAAAAAAACCCAAACCCAAACCCAAATGGAACAACACCAACCAATGAACCAAACAAAAAAGTTTCTGTCTTCCACTGAATAAGTCTAATATTGAACACTGTGTATTTCTGAATGGCAGTTTCTGAATATTTTTTTAGCATGTAAAGGAACTTGCAGAATATCATTATAAAGTTTGCCTTATTTATGACTTTTGACTCCCATTTGTCTATAAAAATGGCCATTAAAACAAAAGAATATAAAATTAATTATGTCCTTTCACTGCTCATCATTAATTAACCCAAGAGTGATTTGGCAGTTGTTCTTCAGATCTTTCTTAAAATTCATGGAAGAAATTTTTGGAAGACATCCTGAGAACTATGAGTTAAATCAGTAGGAGTGTAATAGGGAAAAGCATTTGTTTTCTAATTCACTCTTGCAGCTGGGACAAGTCAAGCACAAGGCAAAGAAAGGCAACAGTTTCTTTCAGTATCTAACAGATAATGAGAGAATTGCTGACTCCCACAGAGAACAAGATTCCCACATAATTGCTGGAATACAATAGGACAAAGCATAAACCTTCCTAAAAATGTTCACTGCATGTATGCATTCACTGTTTCCATACAGATGCCTGTGCGCACACACACAAGTGTGCACACATACACAGATGCACACACACTTGTTTGAGAAACAATCACACTCATAAAATATAGCGTAGCTGTTTTTATCATTCAGGTATGTGGACACATTTTTCAAAATAAAAAGGCAAAATCTAACTTTCTGCTAATCATCATTGTTACGGAAATATGGATAAAAAGGAGAAGTATTAAAAAAACGTGGAAATCTTACTCTGTCAAAAGTCATGAAGATAGTCAACGTTTTTCTGCTATTAGATTGCTTCATCTTCTCTCAGATTTTGGTCAGATGTGATATATTTAACAGAAGCATATTTTTTTCCTGTAGAAGTCAATATCAACTGTCTTCTTATGGATTGCTGGAAAAATAGTCACAGAAGTTCTTTATGTTTTATTAATAATTTCAGTTCAAGGCACAGTATGTCAGTATAAAATAATGCAAATTAATTCTGGACATTAAATTATCATAAATGGTCATAAAAATATTGCAAAATGGATTTCATTGAGAGAAGGAAATCTGAAAAGTGTAATTAAAACATTTGGTCTAGCTTCTACAGGGATGAAAAGATCAAAATGAGCAGCTGTTCCATACTAGTTTTCTCCTGTCAGAAAAACATTGATAACAAATGAGTTATGCTCTTTACTATGTGGATTTGTTTTGCTGTGTGCATATACCCATAAATCTGAACTTATGTTAACAGTCTAACTGAAATGAACAAGACATCTCGCATTAGACCATCAGAATTTTTCGCTGTCTATTCTGAATCATTTAAATATAGACTTAAGCCACAGAGTTCAGATTAAAAATTCATTTGGAAAAAAAACCACCTTAATATCTAGGTGTGTTAAGATTCATTATATCAGTTTCACCAATTATAAAGAAGAAACTTTAGTCAGATTTATTTAAGTTTATATATTTGTCTAAAAGGAGGGGAATATAAAATTCTTTTTCTGATATCTACTTTAGAATCATAGAATGACAGACNATGAATTTGTACACTTCCAATGATGGGACATCCACAACTTCTATGGGCAACCTGTTCCAGTGTCTCACCACCATCATTGTAAAAAATTTCTTCCTTATATCCAATTTAAATCCACCCTTTTCCAGATTAAAACCACAGCCCCTTGCCCTGTCACTACAGACCTTGGTAAAATGTCTCTCTCCATCTTAAAAGCCCCCTTTAAGTATTGAAAAGCCTAAATAAGGCCTCCCCAGAGCCTTCTCTTCCCCACGCTGAACAACCTAACTTTCTCAGACTTTCTTTGTAAGAGATGTGTTCCATTGATCTGATCATTTTTATGGCCCTCCTCTGGACCTGCTCCAACAGATCCATGTCTTTCTTGTACTGGGGGCCCCAGAGCTGGACTTCAGGTAAAGTCTCATGAGAGCAGAGTAGAGAAAACAGGTAGAAATTTCAAACTCATTCACATAATATAATTCATTACCCATCATGCACCTCCATAGCCTGTGCCTGATGATAACCTGCTAAAAGTCATGCTGTTTTTGTTGTCTGCTAAATCCCTGTGAAAATGCTTGCCTATCTTTGAGACCTTGATTGGAAGGCAATCATAAACACATGCTAAACTACCTTGCTGAACAAAGTTAGAGAGACTACATACTGGGAAATTTTTTATAGATCATAATTTAATTTATCNTGCTATATGAAATTTACTTTATTTTATAAGTGCAGTAAAGGTAGTTGCATAGTTTATCAGAGAGTGATGATAGAAAATGTAAATTTACTCCTTTTATGTATGGTGTACACAATATTTTCCTGAGTTTATATTAGGGAAAGTACACATTTAAATGGTATATGGGAGGATGAAAATTACCAGACTGTAAGAGCACCAGTTGCATGATAAATAGATGGTTAGTAGTAAATAACATGAAAATAACCTATAAACAGCTTTTGTTGGTGTTGTTGCTCAAAACCAGGTCATTTATAAAGCAAAATAAAAAAAAAAAGATGATGGCACTATGTTTTCTTGAGACCCAATAAATTTGATAAAAGCTCATCTTTTATTTTCTTACTGTACCATTTTACATAATCCATTAAAGAAAAGGCACCATATAGTCCAACTACTTACCTTGCTATGAAGTTGTTTCTCTGGTAACCTCACCAATAGTTAGGTATTTTTCGTGTGCAAACCTCACAAAGAAAAGATTCCTGTCACTTCTAGGCAGTTGTTCTTATGTATTTTCTGCGGGTACCTTTGATAGCTAAAAAATTGTGTAATAGATCGATTATATTTTTGCCTTTCAATGTTGTTAGTTCAATTACTTTCTCTCTCACCACTTTGTTTCTCAATGAGATGTCATAAAATATCATACTTTGCAGAAATGGATTACAAGTACTGCTTACTATTAAATGTAGTGTTCAGAATGGAAATTTATTGTTAACTATATGAAATTTAAAAATATCTCAATATGCTTCAGTTGTGGTTTTTTACTGTGGAAGTAAAAATATGCTTTTTAAAGTTCTCATGTGCTACACCAATAGAAATTCCCATTTAAACACATTGTAGATATGCACTGTATTTATCTGTAGTAATGTTTTTCCTTATATGCCTATGTACAAGAATTTAGAAATCCAAATAATGGATATGAAGAATTTCACACCTCAGGCCAATACAAGTATCAACATACTTGTAAAAAAATGTTGGAATTGTTAATTACAGTGTTATTAATGAATTTATTTATACTGTTGAATTTTGGTTTAGATACTCTATAAAACCAGGAAAAAACGTATTTAAGAAATGTCATCTATCACAGACAAATATAAAACAAATGATACAAAATCCTACTGTCAGAGGCATGAGTTTATTTAGGCATGAGAATTATTGCTAGGAGAAGGACAGTGCATTCAGATAACTGGATGAAGAAAGAGTTCTAATTATATTGGTTGATTGCTTCACAAAGATCAGGACATCAATGGATTCATCAACAAATCTCAGAATCACAATTGTCCCATTGCTAGGCCTAGTCGGAAATGTAGCCAAGCTGTGGAAGTATTGACAGTAAAAGGATGGAAAATAAGAAGAGATCAAGGTCAAGACTAAAATTTTCAGTGTGCATTAGGTCCCAGTACACAAGGTTTATAGAGAACTACAAATTTCCATAGTAGATATAAGGTACAGGTACACTAAGTTTTCAGGAACTAACTGTGGTGTATTGGTTTCCCTCAGTTAGACCAGGAGGCATCCAGTTTACTACGGGGAATGTTAACAATACATGAATCCTTACCTTCTTTCTTGGTTATTGGGAAGTTCTAGAAATAGAAAAGTTTTCACCACTACCATGTAGCTGTTTATTTTCCTGTAGACAGTTAGCTCAAACAGTAGAAAAGGAAAGTGAGCATCTCCTTGAACTTTTCCTTTCTGTTTATTAAGCTATTATGAGACACTTAGCAATGAACTCTCAAGAGGGAGAGAGGAACTGTTTTCTGCCTGGAAAAGTCAATGCCTATATATGTTTAGACAGTGACTGTGGAACTACAGGAAAGGTAAATGTGAATTAAGATTGCATATTAAGATACAACTTGGCATCATATGTGTTATTCAATTTTTTAAAGTTTTGGCCAGAGTTTGATGAACTTAACTGTATGTTTCTGGTGGAGCACAAACTTGAGTTAGCTCTATATTAGCCATAGTGCACTTGATGGAAATTTTCCCTACAGTTTATGCAACATTTTACAATAATTTCATGCTCTGGGGAGAAGGGAAGGAAACAGGAAAAAGAACCCTTCTATTTTTGCAGGGCTTTGAAAGCAGGATATAGATTAATGCACTTGACTTACAGTTTGAAATAAAATCCTACAAAGATTGTACAAGTGTTGTACTTGCCAATTCTTGTATTTTTAAGTATTATGTATCTTTGTGATTCTGAAAGATGGGAGAAAGGAATTACTGGGCTACATTATGTGAAAAGAAGGGAGGAAGGAAAAAAGGTGGAAGGAAGGAAGGAAAGGGAGAAAGAGGGAAAGAAGGAAGGGGGGATGGAAGGGAGGAAGGAAATGGGCCATTGTTGCATATATTGAAGCACATAATGTTTAGATTTTAAAAACATGAATGCTTTCCAGCTAAATCTCTTCCTCTAAGCAATCTGGCCTTCTTGGCTAAAAATAAAGATCCTGCTGCCATAATAACATATTGCTCTTGATCAAAAATGCTCATTAAATAGAATTAAAATTCTTACTAGTGGCTAAAATTATTCCCTGAAAATAAATTATGGGCTAGAACTAATAGAAAAATTATACAGCCTAGTAATGGTTTAGGATAAAAGTTTATCCAGATAGATTACTTATTTTAGTGTGTAAAGACTTCTAAGATGGTAAAATCAGTGCCAGACCTAATGTGAATTCCAGACATGCAGAAGGGTGTTTTCTAACCTGCCTGTTTAAGAACTATGTCACAGTTGAACATTTTGAATCACCTTATTCTATCTTTTCTATTTTCTTTCTGTCATGTCTATTCATCATTGTATTCTTCATCACTGCAGAATTTAGGTTTGAAGAGTTGTTGTGGTTTAGCCCCAGTCAGTAACTAAACACCACACAGCTGCTCACTCACTCCCCCAACCCCAGTGGGATGGGGGGGAGAATTGGAAGGGCCAAAGTAAGAAAACTCATGGGTTGAGATAAGAACAGTTTAATAATTAGAATAAAATAGTAATCATAATAGTAATAGTAAGTAATAGCAATAGCAATAGCAATAGTAATAGCAATAGCAAAAGTAATAGTAATATAATGAAAAGAAAAACAATGAGAGAGAGAGAGAGGTGAAACCCAGGGGAGAAAGAAAACCAAACCAAATGCTATAACCGCTCACTGCCCGCTGACCTATGCTGCCGGTCCCTGAGCCACGATCGCTGCTTCCCCTGGCCAGCTCCCCCCAGTTAATATACTGGGCATGACATGATATGGAATATCCCTTTGGCTGGTTTGGATCAGCTCTCTTGGCTGTGTCCCCTCCCCTCCCAGTTTCTTGTGCACATGGCGGAGCATGGGAAACTGGAAAAGTCCTTGAGTATTGTAAGAACTACTTAGCAACAACTAAAACATCAGTGTGTTATCAAGATTATTCTTGTACTAAATCCAAAACACAGCACTGTACCAGCTACCAGAAAGAAAATTAACTCTATCCCAGCTGAAACCAGTACAAGAGTGAAGGGAAAGAGCAGAGAGGAGAATTGCATCTCTTTTCTTTTGGGAACACCTAAACCGTTCTAGCAAAGATTTCATTTATTACACAGTTATCACTAAGTTATCCAGGTTCATCTTTTTAGAGAAAAATCTAGTAGAAGATCAGCCCTATGGAGTGACCTGCTGGGGCTGAGCAGAGCTACTTTATCTCCCTATGCTTCTGGAAATCTGCAAGACGTAAAGTTAAATCCCTTCTTTCTTCCATAGACTGAGAGATGTTCTTTCAGCTTGTTCTCTGTAACTAAACAGGAGCACCTTGGTTAAAAATGCTCCTATCTTTTAACATTCCTTCAGTAATAACTGAAATAATTACTTTCCTTTAGAGACCAGTCAAAAATTTATCCCTCCAATATACTGCTTCTGCACAATCACATGCCATCACTTATCTTTGTCTGAAGCAGGGTAAATAGAAAATTAATTATCTATAAACACATTATAAATGTGTGCTGTAAAAAGCATATGTAGGCAAACTGTCACTTAGCTCAGTCTATTATTGATTTTAAACATCACTAATGGACTGAGCTACCCCAGGGTAGCTCTGGGGCTGGGATTAATATAGTGGCTGTAGGGTGAGTTGAAGAAAATCTATGATTAATGATATGAACATCTATGAAACTAGACAGAAATGTCATATCTCTCTTACAGTATACCAGCCCGTAACTATATTTTACCTCTAAAATATAACATTTTTACATCCATCTAAGACTGGTGAGATTAATAAAGCAATGATTTAATCTAGATAATCTTCCAATATTTATAATACATTTATGACTTAGGATTTTCCAGGCAGCTGATTAAAGAATTATTAACAAAAATGTTAAATCTTGTTAGCAGAACCTTTGTAGTGATACAAAATTTCCAGACTGAAGATCTATAAATAATCAAGATACTTAAAATTTAATGTGTAAAGCATTATCTCTATAAAATGTGTTGATTCTTTTTCTCATATGGCAAACAGAATAAAGAAATTAAAACTAAAAAGAAAAGTGTGTGCTCCAGACTAGAATAATATCAAAATATGCCTATGTTGAGGAGGATGGGAGGAAATACAACACAGATGGCACTGATTTAGAAATATAGGACCTCATTCAGTGCCTCTTAAGTTAGCAGAAAAAAGAAATCTGTTACTTGCACAAGCTCCAAACTGTTTTCACAAACAGGTATAGACCCGTCCGAGCTCCTCCTGTATAGCAATCAGGTGCCTGGCTTGGCATGGGGTTATTCTCGTGTTGCTGGACTCCCATGCCTGGCTGAGAGGTCTAGCATTCTTCATGACTGTGTTACAGCCCTTCAGAAAAGAGACCAGAGAGGCTCTTGTTCATGAGCTTCCATCTTGTGTATTTCGGTTTAGATCTTACAGTATTGTGAGTGCTTATGTTCCTAATGACTATGCAGGTACCTCCAGAAATAATTCTGTAGTGAGTGCAATTTAAAATATTGATATGGTGAGGCAAAGCGCTGGAGGGGTAAAGGTACAATGCATGAGACTAGTACATTTCATAGAACAAAGATAAAGTGCTTTTAACACCTATAATTTTCTGGGCACTGTTTCAACACACATAACTGCTAAATTTGTGATTAAAAGTTCTACTTGTTAGAAAAAGGCCTGCTATTATTGGAAATCTATTAACTAGTAATATAACATGTAAAATATCTATTTGTTATCCAAACAAAATGTCTGCAGAAGAAAACAGTACTGCAGCATACTAGTCTCCAGCTGCTACATAAAACATTGGGATGGATTCAACAGAGAACAGATATTTAATCAGATATTATTATTAATTTTTCTACAGTAACTACTTTTAAAGCTATTATTTTTATTGTCTTATTCCTGAGGGTCTGTTTTGGGGCCTTGGTTCTTGTGTATATAAATCTGTGAAGAGTATAGACTGGCATCACTTTGACTAGTACTAACCATAAAAAATAAATATACAGCTCCTGAATAGTGCATACACAGGAGGTCCAATGGATCTGGGATTTATTGAGGCAGATCCCCTGCACTAATAAGTTAGCATGTGCCTCAGTGCCTGAAAACATCAAATTCCTTTCACATGGAAATAGATCTTCGTTTGGGCTAGCCTGTAGCCTGGGTCAGGGCTGGAGCAGTTGCCCCATGAGGAGAGGTTAGGGGAGCAAGCTTTTCTCAGCCTGGGCCAGAGACAGCTTCAGGGGCACTTCACAGCCACTTTCCCATACCTATGAGGAGATTACTGAGAAGAGAGAGCCAAGATTTTTACTACCCTGCACAACAACAGAGTGAGCAATAGTGGTCATCAATTGAAACAACAGAGCTTCTGGCTAGATTTAAGTGGTGGGGGATAGGGGGAAGAATCTCTGTGAAAATAATGAAACTGGTTTTATTAGTTTAGTTTCTTCTGTTTTGTGGCTTGCTGGTCTTCTTGTATGCAAAGAACATCTTTTCATGGTCCTGAAAATGCAGTAATTAATTGCATGCAATATACAGCTCACCTCATACAGTACTAGGTCTCTACCAGTAGCACAGGCTTTTGAGGAAAGTGAGAAAATTGAATCTAAAAAGTTTTTTATTCCCCTTTTTATATACACATAAATACAGTAAGGAAAACATACATTTAAATCTCAAATTATTTTTAAAAAATTGTATTTTACTCTAACAATAATTTAAACATATTCCCCTTATCCTAACAGAAATAATTAATCAGGAGAAAAACTCATTTTATTTTAAATAATGCATTTAAGTCTCAAAATGTTATATAATGCATGAATATCAGCCTGCTATAAAACCTAAGAAAAGCTGTTGAGCAGAAATTAGCCTTTAAATAAAATTTAAAGGCCTATAGAGAACACTCATCTTGAACAGAAAAGGAAGCTTTTGTTCCATAATTGGAACTCGTAATGTTTTTCCAGCTAGATCTTATTAACCTATATATGCAATACACAACAATGCACAGTATGTTTTAACCACTTTAGTCTTTGTAAAATCTTGCAATTATAACCTCCAAAACATGTGAAGCTATTTTATAATGTTAATTAAGGGTCATGGAGTATTGTTGCCTACATAGTGTTACTAAGCTGGTAGACTGTAACATATTGCTGGAGCTTTAGTTGGCACTGTATTAACTATACCTAAGTGGCTTGCTTATCTTTTTTGTTTAGCAGGTCATTTGACACCCAGTAATTTTATGTCATGAGATGGAATACATAAAACTATGTTCATTTACAGTACAGCAGGGTTTTTTTGGAATCTCTGTCTCTGTCTCCCTATCTGTGCATGAAGGAGGAGAAAAAGTTTATTAATGTAGACAACAAAGTGCTGGTAATGATGAACATTTCTCAGATAACTGTGATGGACTAAATTCCCCCTGAAATATGGTTTCTGTTATCAATATTTTAATAATTTACAGTAGTACCTCCACAGGTTTTTGTAGCCCCCTAGAATATAAAGGGCTTTGAGCCACTTAACAGAGAAGTTGTCTTTCCTTCTTTTCTTGTTTTACAAAACCTTGCAAGAAAAGAGCTATATAAACTAGGCAGATATTATTGTAAGAATTATCATTGCTCTTCATTCTGTGGCTTCATTTCCACATAGGTGAAATAGATATGAAGTGGTAGCACATAAGAGTGGTATTTGGCTAGGACAACAGCTAATGCAGTCCTGTATTTCCAGTTTCCTACTTCTCCATGTGAAGTTTGTGAAATTCATCTGAATGTCAGACTGAGTCACTATTTTGCTGAAGTAAGTGGTTGTAAGGTTCCCAATGGTAACAATAAGTGTCAGACTTTTTCATAAATGTTGAATAACAATTCAGAATAGCAATAAGATGAGTTTTAAATCAACCCTACTTATTTCTAGGATATTTATTAAGCAAGTGAGCATCAGAGGCAAACCCATGATGCCTTTCTATAAGGCTTCCTTACAGAACCTCAAAGCACAACCTACTCATGAAGATTCTCCCAACGTTTCTTCAATTACATGGAAACATAAATGAGCATAAGAGTTGCAAAGGATTTTTTATGCCCCTCATGTATGAAAACATGAAACTGATCTTCTCTGAAGAGTCGCTTAATTGAGATTAACATCCTACAAAGGTCAGTCAAAAAAGTATTGCCAAATTGACAATCCACCTGGGTTCACAGAAGTCTCTGTCTTTAGGTGGTTAACCTTAAACTTTTCTGCTAATAAAGGTATTAG
This sequence comes from Sula dactylatra, assembly GCA_013389905.1. Taxonomy (NCBI): domain Eukaryota; kingdom Metazoa; phylum Chordata; class Aves; order Suliformes; family Sulidae; genus Sula; species Sula dactylatra. Next base: position 17,380 of record WEKW01022647.1, read on the forward strand.
TCTGGCAAATGAGCAGGAGTAGATTTTCGCTATCCTTTCCCAAACAAAAAAGAAACTGAGCTGCTATTTCATTGTGCTGAACATACCTATTTCCTCTGTCTCCCCTTGCTTTCTCTTCTTATTCTCAAAAATCAATGTAAAAGATAAGAAAAATTGACTGATAAACCCCCACAGAATTTTTTTTATTTACATTTCCAAATCAGCATTGTCTGTATACATACCAGTTATATACTTTATATGAGTCATAAAAGTAATCTATTGTATTATGGAGACATTAAAAAGAGTCTAACAGAAATGTAAATATTTGGTCATCAACACCAAAACCACAAAATAAGAATGATGCTAAAAGCTATGTGCCTTCCTGAAACAATTAACAGAGAATGATCACACTTAAATCATACTTAAAATAAATATCTGTAGACACCTCATTATAATTTGCAGAAGATGACCCCTAAAATAAAAGAAAAGGAGACAAGGAGCAGTTACACTGGTATCTAGGTAGATTAAAGCACCAGTTGCATATTTGTAAGTCCCTAATATATGATATATAAAGTAAGAGTTTAGACTTCCACTCTGAACATTTTTTAAAGTGGAAAGAATCTATATCTTGTCAAGTAAAACTGATTGAGAAGAAAAGAAAGAGTTGAAGAGATTAATTATAAAAAGACTGAAAATAATAATGGTCCCTAGTGCAGATCACTTAATGACTGAAAGCTACATCCCCTGATGCAAATTGTACGCTCCACAGCTAAAACCTTTCTGAAGAGAAGACCATCTTATTGAAAGACAGACGGTCTATAATAATACAGTTAGAGACAACAAATCAAGACACACATTTCATAATCTATTCTTTGCTTTACTAATGCTCAGTGACTGTGTCTGATTAATA
>WEKW01022650.1:14319-42249 GCA_013389905.1 Sula dactylatra
GGAAACTGGTGCACGCCCCCGTCACGCAGCGCCGTTAGTCACCCGTGTGGGGACGGGGAGGGGGCGGGGAAGGGCCGTAGGAGCTGCCTATGGAGCATGGATGGAGGGAAGGGCGGCGGGGATGCTAGAAACCGCGCTCTCCTTTTCTCTCAGAGCAGCTCGTGAAGCGGTGAAGATGCCTCCGGCACCCAAGCGTTTCTTTACAAAACCATAATCCCCACTCGCAGTTCGTGTTGCTGGCGCCTGTAAGGCTTGCACTTCCCAGCTTTGCGCACACAACTTAAAAATGCATTTAAAAACTAAAGCCACTTCCAAGAAACCATCGAATATCAGATGCATCGTGGCAAAATGCAGTTCTGCAAGTTACGGATGCTGGAACTCCGCTCCCATTTTCTTGGTATGCTTCAACGGTTATTTAAAATAGAAAAATGTTACGAAGCTCAGTGGACGTAACATGCCGTAGGACTCGGCGGTGGTTGAGTATTACTAATCTAACACTAAGGATACGAACCTTAAAACAATCTGCGTAGACAGATAACAGAACTTAAGGCATTGCAGTGCATAAAAATCAGGGTCCTCATTTCCATTTGTTGTTCCACACAGACTGTTTCATGAGCCTTGGGGCACTTAAGTGTTTTAGTTTGGATCAGGGATACACTTTTGAAGTAAATGCTGTCATCATCTCTGCTTACAGTGCCTTGATTCATGGTCTGGAGTGGAGTGCATGAAGTAGATCCCGTTTGGAAGAAGCTAAACTGGCAGGGGTGCTCCAGGAGCGCACCTAAGGCATTCCAGCCGCAAATGAGCACTCAGTGGGACTCAAACAAAGTAGTCGAACGCAAGGAACCCCTGAAATGTGTATAGCTTGGAGATCAGGTCCTCAGCACCAACCGTTGCACTCTGCAGGTCTTCTGTTAGGCCTTGGTGCTTGCCAGTGTAGTCAAAGACTTGGAGCTTTGTAGTCCAGAAGGAATGTCCCAGAGGATTTCTCATGTAACATCTGAAAGATTCATGGTTCGCAGCAGGCAGTCAAACTCATCTTCTGAAACTTCGATGCTTAGAAGTCTGCCAAAACTCCCAGTTTGTATATGGATCGTCCCATATTGTTGTGTCAGGGGTACCTCACATCTTCCATAGCTATAAGGATAACTTGAAGTTCAAGACGGGATGCTGTTGTCTAAAGGGTAGAAAATGTGCTACCAGTGTTGCTACTCTGGATTTTGTCAATGGCTTTTGCGGTCCTTAATTATCTCCCTGTGCCTGTAACTGATTCCAGGATAGAAGGCAGTGGTGCTACAAGTTAAAAATTAAGATAAATGACTGGGTAATGCTTTAATGCTTAAAAATAACTAAATGAATTTCCGGTAACATATGCTAGCAATTAAAACAATTTTTTTCTATCAGTGTATCTTGTCATTTTAATATGAGCCCAAATTGTAAGTGATGTAGTACATGTTGAATTTTTGTGAGAAGGCATAGACAGAACCACTGCTGTGGCAAAATCTGAGCAGAGAACTGTGAATTTTTTGTTATAACCTACACAAAAACAATTTTCTTTTCCTACAGCGCTGCTCACAAGTAACCAGTTTCACACACTACCATGATGTACTTACTCTGGTTACTGAGATCTGCCTCGTTTTGGATGTTTCTCATAATATGGTATGTGATAGAGAAGATAGAACACTTGATAATAAACTTTAATCTTGAACTTTACTTCAATAAGGAGAGCAGTATTTTTACGTGCCTGAAATCAAAGATCATAGCTCACTTGTCTTCTGGGTTTCTTCAGCATTCATCATAATATTTTTCTCCCTCATCTTGTGGTTGTAACTGAAACGTTAAGAGTAAAACATATTTTTTGTTTTCTGCGTCCAAAAGTTTAAGGCTAATTTCACTTAACTAAAAAGATGGAATTTTCTAATGTGAACCCTTGCAAATCAGGCATGGCTGTGGAGACCAAGCCATTTTATTGTGACACACACATCGTGGTCTATAATAGAGATTTTGTTTTGAGAAGCTAGACTATACTCCACCAAGTCACTAAAATAAAATACAGGAAAAAAATATGATTTACCAGGTAAGACAAGAATACATGACTCTGAATACAAATAAGCAGCAGGTCTCATTCATAACAAGATACCATTTTCAGACATTTTTTCCCATAAAAAGAAGGGGAAATGCCCAAGTTTGGGCCACCTAAGTGTTTTCCAGGGACTCCTAAGGGGGTTGCAGAGTGATCCAGGCCAGAGACAAACACTTGAAGGCAGCAGCCAGACTGTCTTGGCTTCCTTGTTTGGTCCCACAAGCTAGCTGGCTCAGTGTCAGGCTGGCCCTCCAGTGCGGATCAGAGCAGTCTGATCTGTTCTGCTGGAAATGGCGTGAAGTGCCAAGTCCTACACGTGTCTTCTCTAGGAGCACCTATGAGTCATTGTATCAGCTAGGAGTACAGGCAGCTACTGGTTTGATGGCTCACCAATGTCATACAGTCTCAGTAAGAAAGAGCTGCTTACCCACTGCATCCGTATCAAGCCACTATCACTAAGAGCCAAGTAGGAATAAATTTGATGTAAGCATCAGTGGAAGTGGATGGCAAGAGGGTACTGAGTAAGTAGCATTATCCATGTGGTTTAGGCAGGTATAAACATAAATACATGGGGCAAGATACTATCACAGCATTTTAGAAGAGCCTTTAAACAGGCAAAAATCAATGGAAGTTTTGCCTAGCTGAAAAGTGCAGAAATTGGCACATGGATAGGAGCAGATTATTCATTTATTCTTTCTTGCAGTGACATTTCATTACATTCAGAAGAAAAAAAAACCATGAAGAAGTGAATAGATATTGTTTCTTTCCTAGGGTCTTGAGAGAAAACAATGCAGCAAAAGGGAGTGATGCTGGTTTTATTATTACTCTCTGCAAACTGGCTGTTGCTTTCCCAGGAACCAAGCTCTCAGTTGAGCAAGCAGTAATTTAGAAAGAATTTAATCATGAATTTCCTATACAGTGTTGCATGTTTCATACGTGCAATAAAGGGCAACAGTCACAATTCTCAGGTGGTAGAGTTTGCTATAACTGCACTGACATCCTTTTACAAAGCTTTTCTTAAAATACATATTTTAAAATGTGTAATTTGCAAGTATGGCTCTTGAATGGGATCATTTCATTTTGAAGACTGGGCTCATGATCAAAGACTTATGGCTTTATTCCTCCCTCTGCAATCACTTCCATGCAAGGGCTACAAACTCATTTATAACTCCTCCATTTGGTGGGTGCAGCAACCATCCTTCACCGAAATGGCAAGTGGTTCGCTCCACAAGATTTTCCTGGTACGGGTGTTTGTGGGGATGCAATTGGGGTGAGGCTTTTCTGCACATCCCCACCACAGAAGAGCTAGCTGGTCTGCCCAGCACTTCTAAGTCAAACAGAGCCCTTCCTGGAGGGGGCAAGTAACAGAAGAAGCGGTGCTTGGTCTGTAAAAAATAGTTCGACTGTCTTATTTAACAAGACTTGTTTAGGCTATGAAAAGTAGCAGTGATCTAGAGTTTACCTACTCTCTGCCTCTTAGTTTAAAAATAGGTTTTCTGTGCTGCTTAGCCACCTGCTGTATTCTCCTCTTATGCATTACCACTGCCCTTTCTTTTGGGTTCCTAAACATATGTGGGTAGATTGCAAGATACACATTCTGCTTTTACTGAGCCAGGGCTCAGCCTAATTATAACCTGCAAAATCAGGATGTGACTGTTTTGACTTGCAGAAGCAAAGATGAATAATTGAGTTGTTGACATTTAATTTGTTTAGATAGTCTGAACTCGGTCCACTTTTTACTGTAATTAACTATGTTTATGACAGTGCTGATAACCTGATGAAACAACCTGTGTGTGCAAGCCATCATTTGCATTGTATTTTCCAATGAAGTAAATTGACTTTTAATAAAGTAAAAACCACTTCTGTTGTTCTTTTATGATTCTAAAGTCTGTGTGTTTTTGTAACTTTTTGATGACAAGAAAACAGTACACAGAATAAAGTTAAATAATATTTCTTTCCAGACTACGGTCATTTTGACAATCTGACATTTCAAAGAACTATACGTCTTTATTTCAGTTATAATGACCAGTTATGGTTAATGGATTTCATTCATCCTAATATATCTTACTGTGTGTAATAGGCACCTTCAGTGTGCACGTAGGTAGCTTTGCCCATAAGGTATTTCATCCTTGAGCATAATTCATGGTTTTATGTTAGCATTTGGTTGGAACAAGACAGGGGGTAAGATGACATGATTGCAGGGTGGCTTTGTGTTGCAGTAGTCTGTGTCTTAAGCTCCGAGGGCCATTCCTGTATGTCTAGACCCATCAACGCTGCAGTCCTCAGCTCATCTCAGAATAATGGCACTGACATACATCATTACATTCTCACAGATCACATCGCCTTCCACCCCCTTTTTCCCTCATGGAACTGTGGTGTCCCTAGCAATGATGTCGGAATGAAAACAGATTAGATAGGATACCTCACATATTTTTCTGGTGATTATTCTCTTAAAATCAGTTTTGTTTTCAGAGCATTTGTAGCTTTCCATAAACAGTTTCCCAAAGCATGCCCCTCTCATATTTAAAAACTCTGTTTTCCTTCTCTGTCTGATTTCTCCCTTGTATTCCTTTCTCTCTTGATTGCATTTAAATTTTACTTAGTTACTACTGTTTTCACCTATGCCAGCAGTATCCCCCACTTGGGGCTCTTTTGACCTATTTTCTAAGAGAAAAAGTTTCCATAGGAAAGAAGAATCACCCTTCCTCTCTAGAATAATTAGAATTTATTAACTGTCTTACTAAGCCCAGCCTAATGGAGAGCCCATGCAGCTATGTGTAGCATCTGTATACAGAATCCCGAAATGTTATTTACAAAATGGTAATATATGAAATATTGCATCTAGGCTGACATTGTCCCACTAAATGTAATCTTCACTTAAATCCAATATATAACTCGGTTTTAACATATTTTTAACAAGGGAAAAGATGTGCATGTTTTTTGTAGCCTGACATACAGAAGATTATGTTCTAAAATATGAATTTAAATGTAGCAGAGAGGGGTTGCACAACAATATCAACACAGTTGAGATGTCACAATTTCTACATATTGTAAAATGTATTACCACTATTGTACTTAAAGAGTCCTACTCTTGGACAGAATTCTTATTTATGTGGATCAGGTGTCATACAAAATAAGAAGATGATCCCTGCCCCCAAAACCTTATAATTCAAGAGGTAACAGGTGAGAGAGTATTGGGAAAGGATGAGGTAGTTCACACAGCATGATAGACAGTTGCCTAGACTTAAACAAATTGTAGCATCGTGGCAGAGGTGAATTTCAAATAGAGATTTTTAAGGAAAATACTGAAGTGGCTTGGTTGATGTTTATGAGAAACTCAGCAAGAGCACGTGGGAGCAGTATGGGAGATAAGGTGGATGAGCATACCTGGAATTTTAACAAGCATATGATAACTATCATCCTGGGTAGGCTGGATGTAAGAGCTTGAGAGACGATATGGTAGGAATAGATTGCAAATGGACTCGAAAATGAAGGCAGTGTACACTGATGCTGTAAAGATGAAGAGAACAAAGAAAGGATTGTAAGAGTGGAAGATTTAGAACTTACCATCTCCCTGAATGATGATGAATTATTAAGGTAGTGCATGCCAAGGTAAGGAAACAGATGTTGCAGCAATCAATGTGTGGCATAATGAAAATTCGGATGAGTTTTTAGTATGCAGATGAATGCAAAAAGCCTTCTACTAGAAATGTTAGAAGAAAGTCTTGTTAGTATTACGGCATAATTTGGCTATGAGAAAAAAAGATGGAGGTGGAGAGTGCAGATAAGTGGCAGGCTAGATACGATTTGTCATGGTGACTGCAAAGGAGATGCAACCGAAAGTGTTGTTTTAAACATACTGTTCTTGGGGTCACGTCCCTGAAGAACAAATCCGAGCCAGAGTTTTTGAGGCTTTCCTTTGAATAAAAACAGGCAGATCTGGAGTGAAGATATGAATATCCAAAATAATAACTAAATATCATAGGGTTAGATCATCATAAATGCTGGAGGTGGGTCTTGAGAGAACTCCAAATGGCATGAAGTGGTAATGGACAGACACACAGAGGGAAAACAACAAAAAAAGACAGTCACACAAACTTAAGGAGGACAAGGTTTCAATGACAGATTATTATTTTTCAACTTTGGTTCGGTTCAAGACCAATCAGAGACACAGTTAAGAGCAGGCTGTGTTGTGTCTAAGGGGAGAAGGCTAGTTTACAGAGGTTCTGGGATGAAACTGGAGAAGAGTATGTTTAATAAGCTTGGAGATGGGAAAGAGGAGAAGAGCAGTCTGTAGCTGGTGAGAAAAGGGGATCAGAAAAATAATGTTTTTGGTGGGAGCATTAGAAGTGAAGGAGGAGTGAACAACAGTTTGCTCAGGATGGAAGAACTGAGGCAGAGGAGTTGGAAAAGAGAAATTCTTTATATATGACATAGAAGAAGGAAAGGAGTTACAGAACGGGAAGTAATAGAAAGCAGATGTCTTCATGTAGAAGACATTGGTGAGATCCCAATGTGGAGAGCAAAGGAGATGCAGGAGCAGGGTAAGAGGGAGGATGATTCAGGGTAGCAAAAAGCCTACTTGAGATGACAGATGTTCTCCAACTGGAGAATGGAGAATTACTTAACTAGGAAACAGGAAGAACTGAAGATGGATAAAACATACTTGTAGTTGGGAAAGACAGCTTGACTCAGAGCTAGCTGTTTTGGAGTAGGAGAGAGGCAAAAGAACAGGGTGAATCGTGAAGCAGGCAGAAACTGAACAACAATCCTTGAGATAGAAAAAGACAGGAAAAAAATATGTGGGAAAAGAGAGGTGAGACCACTATTGATAAATACCGATGACCTGGAAGTTGTGGAAAGACTGAGTGACAAAGCATGAGGGAGAAGACGACCTTAAGTGTGAAGCTGAAAGATACATGATCATTGTTTAAAAGGGAGGAAGACAACACCAGACATCTGAGAATATGGCTGATGAAAATCAGTGCAAGACAGTAAGCTTCAGTATAGGGTGAGCTGAAGGAGGAGTGCCGACTGAACACAGAAGGGAGATGTGGGACTCTTCAGCAAGGGGATTGGATGGATCAGCAAAGACTTACGTGGGATACAGTAAAAATAAAAGAATGCCTTGAGTTGAAATCAAAGAATAAGGCTGAGGAGAACAGCTGCATGGTGAGCAGACAGCAAGAAAATGATAGGGGGAAGCAGAGAAGGGTCATATTCAGTGCTGCGAAAAATGGAGAAAGAGTATAAGGGATTTAGCCAGGGAGAAGCACAGTCAGGGAGAGAGCAGAAGTCCAGTGTGGCTACCATGAAACGAAGCTGGGGGGAGAAATGCGTGGAAGAGAGAAACCTCTGAAAAAGAGGGAAGAGAAACAAAATGATCCAGGACCTGGTGAAGCTGAAGGGAGTGACATATGAAGAAGTCATGGATGACAGGGTATTTTACAGAGACAAGGAGAGTGGGAGGAAAGAAGGGTGTGGGTGTGAAATCTGAAGCTGTGAAACAAGACAGGTAGAAGCAGCAAGAAAGGAAAATGTAGTGTAAGGCAAGACATAATTTTCAAACTGGGATGATAAAAATAATGGTCCTAAATTCTGTTTAGCCATCTCAGTAGAAAGAGGCTTTAAAGCATAGTCTCTCAAAACATTCTTCTCTTTTCTTTCCAGAGACCATCTGCAAATAGTTGCTCAGATGTGTGGGCTTTCCCCTGGAGAGGTCAGAGGGAAATCAACTACTGATTCCTACTCTCTCCTGTTCGATGTGTTCATTAGGCTGGTGGAAAGGCTGATAGAAACCATATTTGATAAAGTAGCAGGTGATCAATTTAGCTGAGAGAAGGCATAGATGTTAACAGTGTCATTCCTAAACAGATTTAGATCTTTCTGTTTCATCACATTAGGCAGGTCTGGTTGGATGATGACTATACTAATGCTTAATATGGACTTGAGCTGGAATGCAACCTAAACGGCTGAGAGCAGGTTTATTTCAGCAGTCTGCAGTGGAGAGCTCTGCTGCTTGATAATGGTGTTGGTTTCTATCTTAGGGACTTTTCTCTTTCTCCAGCTGCTTCTGCAAATTAGCAGCAGCCATGAAAAATTCTTTTGGTGTGAGCTTTGCTTGGAAGAGGATACCTTTTTTTCCTGGACGTGGGCCTTGCCAATTCTCCATGCTTCTATCAACTGGAGCTGGGGCTTCTATAGAGAGCACTCCATAAAACCATGCCCAAAGATCAAGAGGGAGCTTCCCCACGTGAGCACAGAATGCCCACTGACTGAGCAAACTCCTCCTAACATTCCCTGCAGGCAGCCTTGGCTCCTGTGAAATTCAAAGTGTGTGTTTTTACATACACTGCAAAGCTTTGGGATGGGATCCATCTCACACAAATACACCGCTTGCTTCTTGTAAGAACTCAGCAACTGGGGTTCTCCAAGTGAAGGGGTTCTGCTGTCTCCTATACCGGGGAAAGGTCTGTTGATCTCACATCTTGCATGCTCAGCAAGGTGCTCTCGACCAGCGTTCATATTTCAGTCATTATGTCTATAAAAGAGCCTGAAGCTACAAAGCCTGTTTCCAAGATAAGCTTTCTCCTTCCTGTTTTTGAAAAGGGATTTGGTTGTTAGGCTCAGGGAGCCGCAGCAGACTGTGGTTCTGGTTTGTTTTCTAGGAATGACTAAGAGAGGAGGAGTTTGTACGATCTGACTAAATTCTGATGACTTTGTTAGCAACCGCATTTCTTTAACTGTACAAGAGCTTGCTGAAAGTATGTTTTTAATCTTGTAAAACCCTCCTCAATTTCTGATGTTGCTTCTCACACACATCCTGTTATTTTCCCTTTTTAGCTTCAGTCCTTCTGTGTTTGACATACAGGCATTTCCAGGAATATTTTAAAATGTTTTTTTTTCAACTTAGTAAACATATTACTTTCAAAGCTTTTCACTGTTGGCTAACGTATGAAGATTTATTGTTTTAAGTAAAACCCCTCGACACTGGTTAAAAACAACATTTTGCTTTACTATGTGAGCAGCCAAGCCACCTTAAAAGTGAAATACATTAAACCAGAGAAATGAAAAACTAATCTGGTAGACATTTTGCTTTCAAGTTATAGCAAGAAATGCAGAAAGAATAGCTCAAGACTTGATCAGAATAATGCATACATCGGATTAAGGACTTGATTGGAGGCTGCATCAGAGAGAAGGCTGTGGTTTGGGTCCTCAGAAGCAAAATGAAGTGCATGAAAGCTGGTTTTGGTTCAGAATAATGGTTGTCCCAGATTGGCTTCCCTGATGTGATTTCAACAGCATCCAACCATGACAGCGGATAGTTTCTTGTGTTTGATCCCAACAAAGAAACACAGGCATAAGAAAAAATTTGGCTGTGAGGACTGATTCTCAGTGTTGCTGAAAATCTGAAGGCGTAAGGCTGCGGTTCTCGACTGTGGACCACTCCCTGGTGAAACTCATAGTATCCTTTTACCCAAAACTGTGTTGGAACTAGTTATCCTGTACTGCAGTGACATCTACTGAAGAAAAGTGAAAAAAGCCTTAGGAAAGCAGCATTGGCCTCTCTTAAATATAATGTAATCATCAAAGCTTGAATATATTTTAAATACCAAGGGGTTTCATATTTTTCCCTTTGAATATATCAGAGCTATCATTATGTGATTGTTACTCAGCACCCATGATCACAATGTTTCCAGACTTTAAACAAACACATACCTAACTAATGTATTCTGCAACTTGTTTTGTATGCAAATATTTAATTCCTGAAAGTCAGTGTTTCAGTTTCAGTTCATTCTCCATTTGAAAATGGAAGTGAAGGGATTTTTTTCTCACTGAAGGAGAGGAGAGATTAGAATTTAGGGGGCTGGCAAGTATACAAGGTGTTCAGACAGAGCTGGCTGCGACCCATGTGCCTCAGCAGGTGGAAAGAGGTGGGAAGGACAATTGTCACTTCTGCTATTAAGGTGAACTGCTTGTATTTGTATTACATTTAGGTGGAGCATATTTGATGATGTGTTTTCCTTACGCTCTCCTCTTGCCAGCAAGCACTGTTTTATCCTAGAAATGAAACTGAACCCCTGTTTTATTTGACTAATGACTTCTGTTACGTACAGCAGCTTGTAGGGAAGATCAGCCTTGTTTGCTGGTGAAGGTTTGTGGGCTGTAGCTGCCCCACCTGGATATTTCCATCTCTTTGTTTCAGGGGACCAGATTATGGGATCTAATCTTCCCACTGCTGGCAGCAGTGGTTGTGGGTCTCTGGATCAGGAGGAAAGTGGGATTCATGCCTGCTCCTCCACCTTCTGAAGCTGATAAAATAATGCCTTTTTAGTTGTGAGACCCACCTTGAAGGGATAGCTCCAAGCAGAAGAAATCCCGTGAGCGTATGCATGTGTCAAACTATCAATGAACTAGGGAAAAAGTATAATGGGGCTGCAAAATGTTGCTTGACTGAGATTACTGTTGTTTGAAAAAGACCTGAAAATACTGATGGGAAGGTTTTATGGTTCTGCTCTCTTCTGTATTTTTTTCTAGTCTCCCAGCATGCAACACTCACAGCCTATAATTAAAACAACTTGCTGCTATTTGCATTTTCATGAAAGGAGCCTCTTCTAACATACCACTCTTAAATCTCCTATTTGATATGGAGTGAAATTTAATTTCAAGGCTTTCCTCTTTGCAGATCATTTAACTCTTGGTGGCTTTTAGCCTAAATCTACCTCTGCTGCTGTCTGAGCATGCATGTCTCCCTCCCCCTCTCTCTGTCTCTCTTCCTCATTATTTGTTCACCTTAAGCCATTCCAAAGCTATTGGAAAGACAGATTGCAAAGACAGAAGCCTGAATTTTGCTATTATGCTCAACAACTCTGGCATGAGTTCCTACACACTCCTATTAAAAATATGTCTGGAGCCGAAAATGCAGTGAGCGAAAAGAGGGCTTTGGGCTGCTTATTAGTTAAATAGTTCTGTACGGCACTATCTGCACATAGGAGTCATATTTATCAATTTAGATGAACAGTGGAAGAATAGTGCTTGGCACAATACCCTTGGAAGTGCTGGATTTAAGGACATATATAAAATTAAAATACTGTGCATATGCTAAGTGCTAAGGTACTTTGTGAAATACAACTAAGCAAGGCAACCCTTAGAAAAGTAATAGCTAGCAGCAAAGAATGTCTAGCAAGTGGAATTTTCTGTTGAATCTCTCATTCTCTTCCCTATCTTTCCTTTTCCTGACAGAAACAGATGGAATATTATTTTCTCACAATCACTAGGAACTGAGACTAACAGCTCCTAAATTGGCAGTGAGGAGGTGGAAAGGTGTGGAAAGAAATAAAAACATGCAAACCCTCTGTAACAGTCTGAACAGTGAAATAGGGAAATAAACTTTGCCATGTGAATTAACCATGACTGGCCTGTGGCTTGTGGATTACACCCAATATGTAATGAACCATCAGCTCTTCAAATAATGTATGTATGTTAAACAATAGCACAGTTCTGTTGTCCGTCTACCACTGATTAGACATTCCAAACTATTATGAAAAAGAGGAGCACTGCCTTGTTATTTACTTAATGTTGAGGCCTGCAATGTTTTTTTTCAGCTTTGAAATTATTGTTTAAGCATAGTCTATATGGAAGCCATTGACTTTCTTAGAACATTTCCTTTAAGTTCCTTTTTGCCCAATTTCATCTTTCCCCACACTCTGTATTTTTATTTTTTGTGACCATTACCTTATTTTTTAAACTGTATTATTTAATCACAGGGGAGGGCACAATGGTAGTAAACTCAGTTTAAAATCTACTGCAGCTAGCATATGGACAACTTGTGAGGAAGCAGCCACTTGCCTTTGTTGTAGGCTAGTTCTGGAGTTAGTCTGGATGCGCCCCAGGTACTGGCCATGATATGATTGTCTGGCACACACCCCACGAGTCACACAAGGACTTTCTGTGCTACAGCTATCCTTAATTTTGAGAAGGAAGAATTTCTAAATTGAACAGGTTAAATAACTTATCCCCTAGGCAGGCTATATGGAAAGAAGAGGAAATTAATATCCAGAGAAGTAGAAGCTGCTGAAATGCCATTTTATAAACCTTGGCTGAGGTGTGGGGGGCAAGGCCTGATCGAACACTCAGTTTTGTTCCTGAGGAGGATCCCAGTGCAGATTTCCGCAAGTGTGGGACCTGATCCCACAGTGGGGAATGCACGCCACCCGAGCTGGAGTGAGGGTTCCTCTTCAGTGTGAACAGGGTGAGGATATCCTCTCAGACAAAGAGCAGTAAAGGAAGAGATTTTGTGCGAGGGAGAGAAAATTATGCAAACAAACATCACAAAAAGGGTCTAAATCTCGATGATTGGCACAGAGAGAACAACCAGCAGAGGACTGACTGAGGAAATGTAAAGCATGGGCAATTTACCTGGTTATTATGAGAAGCCAAAAGTCACAGCAGACTTCTTCCTTTTCCTGGGTTTAATTTGGTCTCTGATGAAGATGTTTCAGATATTCTGGGTTTCCTAATTCCAACTCTGGCCTGTTACCACTGTGCCAGTAAGACAAGACAGTAGTGCCAAGGCTGGCGCCTGCTGTCATGCCTCACTCAAGGCACCTTTTCTGAAAAATGTGATGACCTTGAGTGCAGGGTCCTCACCAACTGTCCTTCCCTCTCCACATACTCATTTTCAGAAGGACTGGGGAGGGGAGGGCTCCTTTGCTCCTGAGGCACTTGACCTCAGCTACAGTTGGGGTATATTTCAAGCTCAGTTTTGGCTTTGCTAAGAACCAAGATCATGCTGGTCCTGAGTACCGGCTGTGTGTTACTCTAAGATCAGTAAATTTATTTGGGTATGTTGGACTTTGCAGTTGATACTGACATTGCTGATCATGACCTGTTAGTTCAAGAGCTGGAGGTCTCTGCATTCTTGGTAGTGCTTGTATTGATCATAACCCTCTCTAGAACTGATTATCAGTGCCAGGTGATCAGGGTTACTTCCTCTGGTCTGACATATGTGTGTCCCTTACTCTTTGCACACACACATGCATGATTCAGGCGATCTGACACTTAGCTTAGCCTGCAGTGAAAAGCAATAGCCCCAGAGGCTATCAGTGATTCCTTCTCATCACTGAGGAAGCTGAAATATGGTGCTTGCTGACAGTTATACACCTTAAGCTTAAGCACAGCTTCCGGGAAGATGAGTGTGAAGCATGGGATAAGAGATGTTAAGAACACTAAAATTATTCAGCTATATATTTTCTGCCAAACGGACCCTGAAAGTTCTGGGAGGAATGCCAGAGTGATGCTGGTAGACGAATGTTTCTGAGCCATCTTGTCCTTGACTGCAGGAAAACAGTTGTTGGATCAGGATATTTTTTATAAGGCTACCCTCTCTGTTTTGTTTTTCTTCATAAGGAGTCTTGTTAAATACTGGGTCAAAAATCTTAAGAGTCACTTCTGATGGTGCCCTTCCCATGGAAAACCATGTGCCAGATTAAGCTCTTAGCTATGCAGTTTGCACAGATTGCACCTTATTTATTTCATGGTTACCTCATACCAGTATCATATGCGTCTTCCTGGGTTTTCTGGGTTTCCATTGTTTTGCTGATTCACTGCATACAGCACATGGACAATGCTTTGTATCCTTGCGAACACAATCAGTCTAATTCACATTCCATATATCACGTAGTCATTTCATGGAAGATCCAGCTTCAGTCTGCCTTACTGTATACAGCTGTGAAAGGTTTCACCCAAGTCATATCTGAAACCTCCTTCTTGAGCATTTGCTCAACAGGATTCTGCACTACATGTTGTCTTGTATTTTGGAGTTTTGCACCTGTGCCTAAAGGCAGTGGTTATTGAAATTTGTGCCATGGTGACTCCTTTATGTGGAACTGGCCTCTGAAATGCGGCTTGCTTGATTCTCCCAGCTATTTTTCTTTACCTAAAAAGTTAAAAATTACTGCCACAGTTGCATTATGATTGTTTGCATTACAATCTTTGCTTCTGGTAATGTTGATGAGGCTGGAATGTTTCTAGATAATGATGCATCTCTGCTATGCCCTATTCAGCACCTTAGAAGTTCCTACTGTTATTATTGTCCTTATTATTATTATTATTGTTATTGTTATTGTTATTACAGTTCTAGAGCTTTCTTTTCTGTTCAGCACAGCCAATGCAGGGAAATTTTCATTTTATGTCTGCCATTTTTTCCGACATTGTAACATGATGAATTCTTTCTATTTGATTTCAGTGTCTCACACTGACTGATGTTTTTGATGCTCTTTTTCATGCCTTACTTCTAATCATTGTAACTGCACCTGCAGTAAAACATTTATTTCACATTACCTTCTTATACTCCACTGGCATTTTGCAGCGATGTAGAAAAATAGTCTAAAAGCTGTTATAGAAAGATTGGCCCAAAAAAAAAAATTCAGTTCATTTTTGAAGCATTATCTAATTTTTGATCCCTGTGAGAGCTCAACTAGCCAAACCAAGTATATGCTAAAATATTAAGCATTTTATTCTGTAATATATTGCTATGTAAACAGGGGGAAGAAAGTGTGCAGGAGATGATGAACACGTAAGAGTCAGTCAGCCTGCAGTAATAAACATCCCACTTAATCTGGACAATGCTAGATTTAAAGTAATTGTTAAGAATTCTGGATTATATACCACACTAATAGTTCTAAACCGATATATCTTTGTCTGGGGTTTGCAGCTTTATTTGAATATGCTGGGTATGATGCTCTGAGTTGAAAGAAGCCCATTTGCTTAACAGTAGCTTCAGAAATGGAGCCACCACTGAAGGACAGAGCCACATGTAAGGTACTTCTGCTACCCCGTCTTCTGCTGAGTGGTGATGGCAGCTGAAAAGCCCATGTAGAATTAGGGGACAGCAAAAGAAACACTGGTATGTGACAGAGCCAGGAGGCTTTACTGGGTTGCTTTTGGGAAAGGCAAGCTTGGAACTGGGGAGGAGACCAGCTTCCTCCTGTGTTCAGAGCAACAGGGCTGTGCAAAGGGTCTCTGTAAACTGCACCAAAGATAGCACCAAAAATATACCCATGTAATCAATGACTGATGTAATTAACATTCTTCCTAGTGGAAATACCCCATAAAGCCCCACATACTGGCTAGCCATGTGATTTAAGGGACAGTAAAAGAATTTTTCAACCCTAAGAATGAGTGCAGCACATCGTTGTACACAGAATATCTAAGGAAACCATGAATGTCTTGATAAATATAAAAGTGTCAATATAGATGGAAATCTACCATGGCACATAAACTTCAAATGCAGCTAAAGGAAAAAACCAAACCCATGTATGAATCTATCTTTTTTATGGGTTTGCTTGTAGTCAGACTGAAGGTAGACTGAAGGTGGGGTCACCAAGACCTGTAACATCATGCATATCAGGGCTGATATTATGTGGGAGTTGTTCAGAGCAATGTGATTCAGGTTCAGTGTTGTCTGAGGCCACGTTACCATAGTCCTGTCTCACAAGAGAGAGCAAATTAATTTGGGCTGTATCCTATTATTCTCCCTGTGAATGCATCTTTGTTGGAGTATATCCCTCTTTTTGATCAAATACAGTATCTGATTTTCAATGCAGCCCTAGTTTACCTCTTTTTTTAAAGATGTGCTAGGCCAGAGTGTTGACTTTCCAAAGCTGCAAAAAGAAAACAGCTGTTCCACTCAATTCTCTTCAGTCTGCTGCTTTTTCCTTCTGCTGGAACATACACCATGTCACAAGATCTTGTAGCCCAGTCGTCAGGTTCAGTGTTTACCCTTCTGTGCCCTGTGTAACTACTTTGGCTTTGTGGGGTAAGATAATTTTATGTCTTCCTGCTACATTTTCTCTACATCATTGTTTCCTTAAGCTGCTGAAGCACCGAAGATGTGCACAAATGGGTCTTTGATTTCATTAAAGGGCAGTACACCAGTTTAATTATAAAAGAAGAGAAACACTGTCACTTCTTTGTGTCATCTCTGTGCAGTAGTCATTTCTCCAAATGCCTCAGGCATCTTGCAACATCAATTTATTAAACTTGACTCAACAAAGAATTCTAGGGCACCATTTTGCAAAGGATGTTTTATTACTGAATTAACATCAAGAAACATTGAAAAGAAAGGTTCCTGACTTCGTATATTAAAATAAACTGAGTTTACAGAATCTTCAGTAGTGAAAACTTTCCATCTTCAAAAGGTGTTTCCTGTGACCAGGACTGGATAGAGTAGCGATACGTGGATGGGGTCAGTGCAGTGGCATTACTGTTTTCTCATCCCACGATCTCAGAAGCACTACTTGGGCGTTACACCTCTCTTTGTCCTTCAACATCCCTTCTTTGGGTATGTACATTGGCTCAGATGAGAAAAGTCAACCAGATAAATCACACCTATATGCTATTCCATGGTGGGCTCGTTTCAGCATAAAACACTGCAAAATGTGGGCTCAGGTCCACAAGAAAAATTGACCATAGTCCCCATGATTTCTATGGGTTAACATCCTGGCACACTTCCAGGACGTGTGGGGTTTTATAAATATACTTAAGGGACAGCTTTCAGCCAAACTTTATGAAATAAGAGGGTACTGTAACTCTGCTGCTGCTGTGGTGTGTCTGACCAAGGCATCACCACAGCTAGCTGGCCATGGCCAAAAGAGTGGCAGATGGCATGAATACAGCAACCGTGACATGGACTGCAAACGGTTTGCTGTGAACACAAGTCAGGGGCATAGAAGGCCCTATTCCACACACGGAAACAAGCCAGTTTGTAATTGAAAAACAAACAAAAAAGTGGGGGTTTTTAATCTTCAAATAATTTAGGTGACCATATACATTCACTAGTTATCACAGGGCTGGCGGCAGGGGACTGTGGAGGAGTGGAGAGGTTTGTGAAATCTTTTGGAAATCCAAAATAACTCAATTTTTCCTTGTGACAAAGTAGTTGTAAGTAGGACATCAGTAATTTGCTATTTGTTTACCAGCAAAAGATAATTTGTAGCCCAACTAAGAGAGACAAAAAACCCCAAACCCTCAAACAAAGTCTGTCCATGCAGTGGTATGACATTAGCTAAGTAATCCATGTCTTGTCAGTGTATTACCCCACCTTGTTCTTCACTTGTCACAGTTAGTAAAGAAGGTCTTTGTCTTGTGCAAATAAAAAGACATTTGAGTATTTCTAAGTACAACTTTGAGAGGAAAAATATTTGCTTGAGACAAACAACTGTTTTGTGACAGAACTATTTCAGGTGAAAAGAATGTAAAAATCGAAGCAATATGTCTCTGATGTATAAATAAATGCCCTGTAATTGTCTTCGGAAAAGTGGAGGTAATGGTGTTGAAACAATAGACTCCATTGAAAAATGAAATCCTGTAACATGATAAATGTGTAAGGTCAGCTGAACTATTTGAAGGTAAATAATTTTTCTTTCCTTAGCTACTGACATCTTTAATCTGAGAAAGAAGACATCCAAAAATTAACTCTGTGTGTTCCACAGTGGTAGGAAAAGACCTGTAACAGGTATAGGAACACACCTGCCACTTCACTTAGTGGGAACCCCTTCGGTACACTGCCTTTTGACTGGATTAGACAGTTCCTAGCAGAAAAATGTCCAAACTGTGTTCAGACATGCTCAGCTCCTGCTAAGACAGTTTCATGCAGATGGCTGGCAAGACTGATGAGACCAATGCATTTCTGACAAGCTTGCAGCCAAGGGGCTAATACTTCACATTCCTTCTAAGAGGTTAGGGTCCTTTAAACAGGTAATGGGCAAAACTCCTCTCATATACACAAAGCAATGCCAGATCAGTGGAGCTCCCACCTGGAGAGGAGAGCACTGACCAGTAAGTAGTTACAGTTTAGGGGTGCTTTGACTACTCATACAGCTCATACGGATTGCTGTAACAGGCAAAACTGGCTAACAGCCTCCAATGGGCTGCACACACCAGGTAACGCCACCAAGAGTGAAGCACAGATTTAGCACTGCAGAACTAGTATTGCATCTTTTTTCATGTCAGCTTACACGGTCATGTGGTGTACTCATGCCATACTTTCTCCATTTCTCAGTTTCCATTTCACCTTCCAGTCATTCTGAATTCCGATCTCCCCAGCTCCTTCCAATTTTTATATATTTTACATATATAAAATACTATATGTGTTAGTCTGTGTATATACATATCTGCTATGTACATATCTATATAGCACTGCTGCAGTCCCAGGCAGCAGCAGTGTCCCGTTATAAAGAATTCTCCACCCAAGCACGTAAGTCAGTAGCGGAGCTCAAGGATCCTTATTGGATGTATAGAAACACTCCACTTGTGATGGGAACATCAACCTCTGCACCAACAACTGGGTGCAAGTGCAGAGGGCTTCATTTGAAAAGGCTTTGGCTCTGCCTCTGTGCTCGTATCCTCCTTCGCTTTGAATGCATGAGGATTTTTCCATTAGAGCTTACTTTGTGAAGTTATTTTGGGAATAACTTCACAAGCAACTGAACAAGAACAAAGACATAGCACAGGAATAAGGACATAGACAGTGAAAGAATAAAGAAAAAGCTGTTAATGCCAAGTGTGTAAGAACTTACACTCACAAAAAAGAACTACTAGAAAGAAAAACACTATGTTCTGATAATTCAGATATTTGATATCTTACTTCTTATGCAACTCATTTTCTTTACATCCCTGGTGCTTCCATTAGAAATATGATTCTCCTTCCCTGCCTCCTGTTCAGCTGGTATTTTGGTCAATGACAGTTCTTCATCTCTAGGAACAAAGGAATTTTTGTGCTTTATAAGATCAGAGGTTTGTGAAGTCCCATGACTTTCCTCTGACAATGACAACCCAACTGATTGCAAAAGAAGTATGAGCAATTGTTACAGGCAAAAAAAGAATTTTCTTTCTTACCCTTAGCAGCTGTCAGCTGCAAAAGAAAAACCTGAAGGGATGCTCCCTATATAACATTATCTCTATTATTATCATCATAAGATGGTCAGGCCTATTTTAAACTCTACAGGTCTATTCCTTTGTGATATCCTCTTAACTCTTGATAGCAATGTTATATTGTGGCAAGGGGGTTCAGAGATTATTTTAACTCTTCACATTTCCTGATATTCTAGTTCAGTGTATGTTCTTATGTTTGGAATAAAAGCTATATGAGGTTACATTCTTTGTATTTTTTTTCTTTTTTTCTTTTTTTTTTTAATATGTATTTATTGCCCCTCATTCATCTCTACATTAAACGCCCCATGTAATGGTCTCTCCTTATATAAAAGTCTCAAGAGAATTTCTAATTTGTTTCATCATCTGTTTCTGAAATAATTTTATTTGCATTGTTTTGAGATGGAGAGGATAAACCTAAACACAGTAGAAGATATACCTCTGATTTAAATAATGCTTGTATATTGTCGGTGTTCTTTTCAGTGTTGCTTATAGGCCTTTCTTGATAATAATCCTTTTATGCAGACACTTCCAAAGTGTACCAGGATTTGCCTGAGGGACCACGGCCATCTTTGACCCTTTGTTGGCAAACGTTTGAAAAAAAAAAATATACCTTAGGTAGAGAAAGTATTCCTAACAAGTTCCTGAGAAGTATCTCTTTGTTTTGCCTAAGAGTGCGTGTGTATTATTTTAGCTGTTCCACCATTTATTTCAAAACTCTCTGAATGTACCATTTAACCCTGAGGACTTGTCCTTTACTTTATCCTGCTGTTTCAACACTTCTCCCTCCGATTCCTCAATCTTCATCTTTACTACCTGGAGGTAGAACAGAAATGGTGTAGGGCTATTCTGACATTTTCTTACTGTTTCTGCCCTCCCTCACACCTCAACCTTAATCATATTCTCATATTTCTGACAAAGAATGTTTACATAATCTTTTTTTTTTAAATACGTAACACAAGTGGAAATCTTGTTAAAACCGAAAGCTAGCTAAAGTAGTTGAAACTCTTCATTTTCTTCACTCATATGCTGAAAGCTGGAGGTAAGGTGGTGTATAGATGTGAATGGAAAAGCACATTGTTTTTGTATCTTTGTAAGAAATACTTCAGCTGCCGTAACATCACTTCTTGTACTAACAAACTAAACTACGTATTTGCTCAAAGTATTTAATAGTAATGTTTTGGCACAGAGGAAAGAAAACCCCATGACCTCTATGTACTACTGATTTGGGGTTGTCTATTATTAATTCGAACAGTTGCCTTGGGAAAAATAATCCTTGCTTATGAATATTAATAAGAACGCTCCATTTGGCACTCTTATTCTGCTCCACAGCTTGAAACATTCCCTGTCCCTCCCTTGCCTGGTCTCGTCGCTGCGCAGATGAGGTGCAGCCCCAAAGGAGGACAGGGACGGGTGGCAGGAGATGACCACTCTTGCCTTGCAGAAGGGGGAAGACAGAGGTGCTGGCAGCCACTGCCTGTGCTCCTGGCCCTCGTCCTACTCCCTTTCCCCAGCCACCCGCCTTTTAGCTGTCCCTCCACACTCTCCAGCAGCAATGGTACACCCTGGGGTCTTCTGAGCTTGGTGGGGCTCCGTTCCCAGAAAGCTGAGAAAGGCTGTGCCTGGCAGAGACCCTGGCACACCACCAGCACCCGTGTTGCTCTGAAGACGGGCATCGAGTGCCCTCGTGGGCAGAAGCATCTATTCCTAATAAAGCTGAATAAACTAAACTATAAATAAATGAATAAATAAATGATTGAGAAGCTGAATAAATGAAATGGCACTTTATGGATCCTATTTAAACCAAGCTATTCTGTTTAGAAAAGCAGCATTTTAAGGAAAGCAGAAGTCACTGGCGTTTTTGAGCTTGCAAGCCGAGAGCTGCAAGCAAACTGCCTCTGTCATCATTTAAAAACGCAACGCTGACAGATCTCTGACTTGACGGTAGCACTAAACAGGATTAACTGCTTTGGCATCTCAGGTTTCACTGCGCTGAAATGGAAATAAGTGCTGTTCACACGAAGAATGGCATTTGTCATATTATTCACGCCTGCGGTGGCCTCTCAGGGTGTGCGTGGTTGATCACACCATGCCAAACAATGTACAATTTGAAACTAAACTTTCAAGAGTGCTTTGATGGTGTTATTAACAGTTAATTCTTCTTTTGGAGCAGGGTACTAATTAAAAGAGATAGCAACCTGGCTCAAACACTGTGATACACCCGGCTTCAAGAAAAGCACAATTTTGGTTTTATTCTGATGCAGCACTTTTATTTAGCAGTTAGCCCCTCACCCACCCATGGCACTCCCTATCCCTTGCACTTCATCCGCGGCATGTTCACCAAGGGGCATAGCACGAGCGGGGCTTACACAGCCGTACTTCAGAGGCCTGATTCATTTGATGGCGAATTCGTGATCCCGTTGCCAACCGGAGCGGCTCCTTTCCCTGGCTCCCCCAGGTCACAGCTGCCGCCCTGCCCTGAAGGCAGCCCAGGCGGTGGCCAGCTTGTGCTTCTGGCTCGCTCCCACTCCCCGCTCGCCAGCTGGGCTCCCCCTCGCTACTTCGCTCGTTTGGTGTCTTGGCCCCCTTCTGCTTCCCCCGTGCCAGCAGGCGCCAGCAGGGCAAGGAGACAAAAGAAAATGTCAGGGAGCTATGGATAGCAAGTGGCAAATCCCGTGGCAGAAGTGCTCGGTTTGGTGGCATCACAGAAATTGTACTGGATTTGGAAGCTGTGGGATCACAAGGTCCAAAGGCTGCGTATGACAGAAATTCACCCCTCACACATACCTGTATGTCCATGCCAGATGGCCTACAGATACTGGGAGACAACAGTGCGTTTGCTTAAATTTGTTCATTTTCTCAAAGCTTTCGCACAGCTGGAAGAGCTGGATTTTTTTTTTTATTTTGTTAACCACTCAGAGAGCTGTCAGACCTTGGCAGACGGACCTCCCCACTGCATGCCTGGGACTGAGCTGAGCAGGATCCCCCCTGGACAGCTGGATAAGCCCCAGCAGCAGCAACATGGCAGCATTAGCACCAACTGCTGAATTCAAAGGCAGAGATTATTAGCACTTCATCCTGTTTGCTCTCTCTCTTAGGGAAAAGGGTGCTCTATTTTACTTGAATTTCCTTTTTGCTTTTAAGGAACATCCAAAGGAGAAATGTTAGTATATTAAAGAAAAGGAGACTTTGCTTTTGTTTGCCAAAATGTGAACCTGGAGCCAGAATAGTTCCTCAGTGGTAACTAAAGAGTTCAGCCATTCACTACCCTCCTGTTGGGGGATGCTTGCAGTACCCCTTGAAGAGATTCATTCTTACCTAGACACGCAGAGAAACTCACTGCATTAAGAGAAAAAGGGGTAAGTTATGCCCCCTTCCATACCGTATTTTGGAGCGCCTCAACTGAATGAGAATAATTAACCATGAATATTAACTGTTGCAAAATTAATTGGAATTTGGGTCAAGTGCATTGCTAAATTATTTGTTGATGCATCAGGATCAGTGACTTAGGATGTGTATTGTAGCTTTTGCATTTGCCCCCCTAATAAAAATCACTGATCTGGATTATTATGACCCAGAAGTAGAAGTTTTGTTTCCTGGTGCTGCTGCTTTATTTCAAATCCCAGGTTCATACCCGTTCCATAAAATGTTTTCTCCCATTTTATTGATGTGTTTTAGACTAGTTGGAAAGCTTCCTACCACGTTTACACAAGTAGTTCTGCTTCACTGAAGCTGTCTCCAGCAAAGGGATGATTTTTCTGCCATTCCTAGATCCAAACAAAAAAACCTAAGATTGGATATTTTAACTCTCAAAATAGGATATTTAGAGCTAAAAACGTTCGATTCACAACATTTCAATTCAAACACAATGCAATTTACGTGAAAACAAAGAAAGGAAGGGTCAAAATGGGGTATTCAGAAACACTGACACAAACCATTTCCATTTACTGAAACAGTTTTACTTGGTCAGCTTATGAACATGTTCAGGATTTTGATATTTCAGCTATGGGAAAAATACCATAGAAATGGAAAATTCACAGGGAAGGAAAAACAATTTTCTGTCCAGCCCTGCATATTACTTATCCAACCAAGAGGCAGCCTGAAGCTCCAGAGAACTTGATGGATGTTGGGAAAAGGGCCCCCTCATCACTTCAGATTTTATCTTTTTTGGTATTACAAATCTATTGCAGGTTTTTGTCCCCAACATTTTGGGACTAAGCATTTTTTTTCTTCTTTTTGCTTGTCACTGTGCAGGAAGCACTCATTTTAGGTAATACAAAACCAAATAAAAGCAATCTGCTTTCCTGTGCTGGGGCAATTTGAATCGCTATCCATCCAATGGCAAGAGGTTACCCATAGCTTACCTGATAGCTTACCCTATCTTACCTGAAATTGGTTCCTCACTGCTTTTCCGCTACAAATCAATTTCTAACTAATACACCAAAATATTTTAACAAATTGTGTGGCCAATATTCTGTTCCTACTTATTTCTGTGAGCTTCCTGTACCTCAGAGAAGTTCTTTTCAGGTTTGCAGCCATGCAAATGAAAATACCATAACTCCTTTTCTTTCAGCATTACCAGTTCCTACATGCATGTTTAGACACCTTATGTATATACTGTAACATTAAGGCATTAAACGAAAGTGCTTTAGAATGTCTGAATATTTTTACTTAATATAGTCACAGTGAGTGTTCTTTACACTTGTCATCTGTAATTATTCCTGTTCTTAATCTACACAGTTTAAAAATTGTGAAGGAGGTGATGGCATTTTCTACAAGCAAGCAGAAAAGAAAAAAAAAAGAGAAAAAGATGTTATTAAAAGAATATGTCATTGTCACACCTCAGGCCTTGAAGGACTTCTGAGCCTGTTCTGGAAAAGGTAAACTTCATTCTGAGAAAGAACGAAATGTTAACTTGCTGTCAGATAAAAATCTACAATTTCTGTTGAATTCACATAACTAGGAGTAGAAGGCAGACCTCTTTATGTCTAAATTACAGCTCTCTTCAGGTAGTGAAACTGTGCATTCTCTTGTGTATCTATAATATGCTTAGTTACATAGGACAATCATATTGTGACAGATTGAAAGAAGGAGGACTCAGAAAATAGGCAAGCAGTTTAGAATTCTTACTGAAACAACTTATTTTTGGAAGCTAGTGGCATGCTCATTGCAGAAACAATAAAATCCTTTCCCTGAGGAAGCTGATACTTTCCAATGGCCTTACAGAAAGCTTTCACTCATTGAATCGTGCCGCTGGCAGGGACCGTGGAGGGTGACTGAGCCCACCATCTGCCCAAGGGCCAGTCTGCCTGTGCCAGCTCTGACTGATGGATGGTGCCGAGCTCTTCTTGAAGAGTCCGAGGTCGGAGGCTGCACAACCACCCAGCCAATCTTCTTGCCTAAGCTCATCATCTTTATTTTCTAATCTTTCTTGCTGCGTTTTAAACCTGTACTCTCTTGACCCATCCACTATGGAACCGAGAGCAAATTCATCCTTTTCTCTTTACAGCTTTCTTTCATATATTTGATGCACAGTCGTATCTGTATTGCATAGCTATGTATGCTTTTTTCTCTTCTTCTGCTTTCCCCGCTTCAACCTAAATCCCTGTTGGGTTTTTTTAGAATTTCCTTGTATTGCATTTTTTTACAGGTATCCGATCATTCAGATTGTTCTTTTCTGCTCTCTTCATGGGCTATATATTTTCTGAAGCCAGACAGGCCACAGCTACTGAGCTTTTCTGGGGCTGAGTAAACCAGGCTGTTTCATAAAGAGTCTGCACTTACCTTTTGTATTGTTTTATGTGGTTTGACTTTCTCATTGTAGCTCTCTGACATTGTCCCCTTTGTATAGATTGTGATTCACATAACCACAGATCTTTTTTTTTTTAATTTTATTTCTTTTTCACATAATTGCAGCTTTTTTCCCTGGCAGAACAGGCAGTAGCTCCCCCTTTCCTATTTGTACAGCTGATCATATCTGCCTCTGCCCAGTAGCATGCACTTATCCCTGTTGAATAGCACACTCCTTTTTTCAGACCCTTTTTCCACTGTGTGAAAATCCTTCTAAATCCTACATCTGTCCTCCAGCATGCTAAAGCCTCCCAGTTTGGTATAATCCGCCGTTATGTAAACATGTTTTCTGAACCATCGCTGAGTCCATTAACATCCTTCTGACAAGGAGTCGCTTGTACCAGCTCCCTAAATATCTTCATCTACATTGTTTCCCTTGTTTACTTAAAGAATATCATAAGAAACCATGTCAAAAATCTTACTAAAGTGACATCCAACATGACATCCAATGTTTCTCCTCCACTGACGATTTCTCTTACTTCGTTGCAAGGAAGATTAGACTTGTTTGACATCTTTTGTTCTCGACAAAGCTGTTTTGGCTGTTACTTGTTGTGTTAAAAGTGCTTAAAAATGGCTTGTTTACTCGCTGCAGTTCTTTTCTGAGCACTGAAATGAAATACATTGGTATATAACTACCTGTTTCCTTCTTTCAACAGTACTGTTTGTCCCTTTCTGTCCTGTAATATCCCTCCACTGTAAATTTCCAAAGATAGCCACTAGTAACAGAGATTTCATCAGCCAGTCCTTGAAGTCCAGCTGAGGTCAAAGCAGCAAATTTTGTCTGAATAATTTCTCACTTGGTCCTTTGATAGTCAAGTCTGAAATCCATCTGTTTTCCCAAGTATCAATAATGCCTGATCTTTTTTTAATCAAAAATAGATGCAAAAATATTAAGAAGCTTGGCTTTCTCAGTGTTGTCTGTCAAAAACTTTCCAGTTCTTCTTGATACTGGACTAACCATTAGCTTGATTCTTTTCCATTTCTGGCAACGTACTTAAAATTATTTCATGTTAATCCCAATATCGATTGCTGGTTGCGTCTCATTTTCTGCCACCTTTTCTGATTTCAGCCCTGCACAATTGGGCTACACTTCTGTGGCTCTCCCAAGTAACCGGATCCAGCTTCTCTCTTCTGGATGCTTTATTCCCATCTGAGGTCCAGGAAGAGCTTGTGACAGCCAGGCTGATTTTTTACTGTGCCCCTTACCTCTTCTGCGTTGATAGTTCACTTACTTACACTTTTCATGTTATTTCTTTGACTAACTGCCCGCTCTCTTAAACATCTTTTTTCATCTGCATCAGCCTCCCAGCATCATATTGACCAGGTGTATGAGTTCATTGGAGTCTACCTCCATGAAACATCTTGTTTTGATTTTGATGTTGTTGCTTCTTTCTAAAATCATGGACTATCACTGCAAAAAACTGTGAAGCTACATATAGGTTTACATACATACATATACATACACGTTTATCTCTCTTTGCGAAGAACACTGAGAACTTAAAAATTGCCTGGCTTTTCTGACACAAATAATTCAGTTTAATACCTATAAAAGTAAATGAAAAATGATGGGTAAGTCACCAGAAAAGAAGCTCATCATTCTGCTGGAAAATGGAAGCAGGCAGGACTCCTCATTGCGTTTTTAATAATCCTGTAAATAAATTGTTTGCCTTACATCAGCTATAGCTTATAGATGAAGAACACATGTGAAGGCATCGCAGACCCATTTGGCTACTGGACTAGAAGAGAGTGTTAAAAGTTTTCTTCTATTCTGCTCTTTTTACTGGTGATGAATCTGTGATCTTGTAGACATTTATTCTTAAATCTATTGTTTATTCGCAGTTTCCCCACATCAGGGGTCTAAGAAGCAGGATTAATGGTGGCCGGGCTTCCTGATTTCAGTCTCCTGGGAAAATTACGAGCAGGTAGAGGACTGTGCCAGTTCATGTTGGTCAGGCTCTCCAACAACAACTGTAGAAACCAACAGCACGGTGTCACACTGGGGAATGAATTCCTCAGATGTTCTATCTAGCACTGGCTTGGGTTTAAAGGATATCTTTAAAACGTGTTTTCTTTTCCTCCGTGTCTCCCAAGGACTTATTCTGTGACACTTGGCACATTTCTATATCCATCTCTATAATGCACATGATCTCTCATTTTCCTGCTGAAGTTCAATATGACAGAAAGGGGAAAATATTTCAAACCAAGCAGCATCAGTCTGCATTGGTTATAAGCATACCACACTTGGCTATAAAGATTTTCTGCAAGCATATTTCAGTATTTCTTTGTCTTTCTCTTGTATATTTTTAATCACTTGGATTAGCATATTTTACTCATTTCTCTCGTATTGTCAAAATATTAAATATTCATAATTTATGGCAAGGACTCGTTTTCTTTGTTTCTGAAGAACCATTTACTACTCATGAGAGTGCTTAAATCAGTACCAGTAACTTGCAATGTACACAGGCTACCGCAGTGGGCTGCATGAATTTAATTTTAACGTAGAAGAGTTTGACGGGGTTTTGGGTATATATATTTGAATTTCATTTTTCTTGCCCCCCCCCATTGAAAAACCTCCTAGCATCTCAACTCTCACGACCTCAGTTTAGAATTTCAAATTTCACTTTCAAGCGATCTAAGCAGTGAAGATGAAACTTGGGCGCAGAAAGCCCCAAACGTCGGTATGTCTGAGAGACGATTTTTCACCGGTTTGATGTACTTGTGCCCACACCCCTCTTGCGCTCTGAAATAAAACACCCAGAGGTTATAACACGGTTATAACACGGGAACGTGCAGGAATTACTTTTCAACTATCACGCAGTTATTTATAAGCGTGGATCCCTAAAACCCGTACACAATTCCTCAGGTAGGTGCGCACCGATTACAATTTGCATTATACCGCCGGGATCACGCAGGACATGACTTAAGGCTAGTAAGGCACGGCTTAAGGCTGCGCTTTTGTTTAGCATTAGGCGCTTCAAGCGTTTTCACGGCTGCCCCACCTTCAGGGGTAACTTCGTCGCCCCCTCACAAGGCGCTCCCGCCCCGGGGCGCAGGACCGCGGAGCC
>WEKW01022650.1:43577-80365 GCA_013389905.1 Sula dactylatra
AAGGGCGGCCGCTCGGGGGGCCGCCCGCACGTCGGCGGCTGGCGATGCGCCGCGGCACCGTTCGCCTCCTCTCTGCGGTTACAGCACGTTTGTGGCATGCGTTGGCTAACGACTTAAAGCGGGTGTCTCGCACGGTGGATCGTCTTCTCCGTCGATGCGTGATGGTCTCGAAGAAAGTAGTCAAGCGTGGCATGAAAAGTTCCGCTCTTACAGCGGTGCTCGTCGTCGCTGTCTTTAGTTGCTGGGACAAACTGCGAGGCAGACTGCAGCGCTGTAGTAATTAAATCAGTATTCAAGCTGGATTTTATACGCACTTGTTGTTTAGCATTAGGCGCTTCAAGCGTTTTTAAAAATTTCTGAGTAGTTACTTACTACAATCTCAAGTCGATGCCTTTCCCTACAGTTATTTTCTTTCTCACCAATTAATTAGGCTATCGGAGATGGCCAAGGTAATCATAAAGCCTAAAAGGTTTAATGAAGAGGTGGAATACTGATATCTTAGTGAGTTCTAATAACATAAACCTCACTTGTGACTCATGCATATTCTAATCCATGTACGCTTGGTGGTTAAAACTTAAAAAGCGTAGACTTTGTAGATTTGACAGTAGCTTTTCAGAGCGTCCTGCATCTGTCTTGTTAACAACTCTTCAAGTTTGACTGGT
This sequence comes from Sula dactylatra, assembly GCA_013389905.1. Taxonomy (NCBI): domain Eukaryota; kingdom Metazoa; phylum Chordata; class Aves; order Suliformes; family Sulidae; genus Sula; species Sula dactylatra. Next base: position 44,240 of record WEKW01022650.1, read on the forward strand.
TATGAAATTTTATTATTCAGAGTAGCAGTCTTAAACCTTTGGGTTTTTAAAGCTTTCATGTTGCACCTTGCTCTTTGGAAGTGGCAGAGAAAAGCAGTCGGTGAGGCAGTCGCTCAGGGTCAGTACCAACGGCAGCGCTTGTGCAGATGGGAAGAGTAATGGCAGGAAGGCATTCGCTGTGTTCCAGTCCTGTTCGAAGCTGTCATATTAACATCGGGTAACAAATAGGGGAGCGAACGCGTTGTGGCGTACGAGTTCTCCACGGGCCGCCATCAAGTGCTGCTCAGACGGCAGCAACCCACAGCCCACGTGAGTGGGCTCGCTGGCAGTGTGTCCGGGGAAATTACTCGTACAACCAGGCTGCGTGCTTGGGGGCAGGGGGAGCTGGTGTTCTCCCTCAGGGTATCGTAAAATGTAAGTACTATTTAAGGATGGTATTACTCGAACTGATGTAAAGAAAAAGTACATTGAAGACACTTCTGTTGCTACTTTTATTTATGGAAGTTTCACAGCAATGCAAGCGGGAGGCAGCAGGGAAGAGGAGTTGAGACTGGAAATAGTTATACAGCTTTTGACTTTAATGTGGTCGTGTTTTGAATATGAAAGTCATGTTTGCTGATTTTGTTCAAGACTCAGCTGATGGAGTGGATGATCTAGTTTTCTATTTGGTGTAAATAAGTAGAAATATTTGTGTAATAATGTAGTAGTATTTGTGTAATATCGTTCAGGTTGCTTGTGTTATATATTTTCATAGTAATGTTCAGATTCAGAAAAAAACAGATTCTGCCTTTTGATTACGTGTTACAGCTGCAAGTATAAACCACTTTCACACTAATTAGAAGCCATGTGGATACACAAATGTGACTGTCTCTATTTGGTCTGACATTAAGTATTGATCTTGACATAGGCAGGTTCAGGGAAGGAGCAATGACAGTCCTCCAAAATATGTTTTGTCAGACTTTGTATATTCTTACTTGGAATGTGCATATGCCTTTTTCTTTTCTTTGCTGTGGCTGTCCTTGCCGCGTCCAGCTACCGCGCTCTTGTAAGGCAGAGGCATTGTTTTCTGGAGAAGCTGCCTCAGATCAAAAGAGGCATTGGGGAAAGCGTTTTCTTTACAAAACCAAGTGTAATTTTGTTTTTGCTAGAGTGAAATTTGTAGTACTCAGAAGGTATTAATTCCAATATCTGTCTAAAAGTTGCATGTATAAAACAACAATACAGCTTTACTTCAGAAGAGAGAATGTGAAAAAGCCTGAAGCAAGCGTAGATAGCTCCTTCTGCCCTTTGTGCGTGAGTGTCTTTCTCATGATTTTGCCTCATTGTTTTGTTACTATTCCAACGGGATCGTGAGCTGTGAGTGAGCCATGTTTACCCCCTTTACTGTTGCAGTCGATTCATAATGAAGTGGATGCACAGGGAGAAACAAAGACCTCGGTAATTATCCCATGATACTAAATAGCATCACCAACAGGAAACGACATTTGTCGTTAACTGTCCAGGACACCGCAGCTGGCTTTCTTATTTGTCTGGATACACCTTCCCCAAACAAGGATGGGTGACCATACACAGTTCTTCTTGCATGTTTTAAGATAATCTTTGAAAATACCATTTGACAGGCTACTGTAATAACTTCTAAGTGTAAATACAAACCAAATCAGAGCTAGAGACCGAGACGCTGCTTCAAAGAGTCTATACAAGGGAGGCTGTTAGCCAACTTCTTGACCTCCCCAGTTCTGTTTATTCCCATTTGAAAGAAATAGCCTTGGGCACCCAGCCTCACTGCTGATTGCTTCTTCTAGAGATTAAAATCTTAAATATAAAGGACTATGCTGTGTGTGTTCTTTAAAGTGTAAGATATGCAACATAAATGGCCCAGAACTCCGAGATTTTTCTAGCATGTGAGAAAAGCCAGAAAATATCGTATAAAGTTGTTGAGGCTTAACAGAGCAGTTTGTAATATGAAGCAAAAGAAATGTTAAACAGAAAATTATTTGTGCTTGACTGTTACAGGTGTCTTCATTACGTGTAGCAGTCCTGGTATTTTTGCAAATACTTCTGATTTGCAGTTTGACTCAATGTAATTTGAAGTCCCAGAATATTTGTTAACATTCCAATATGATTTGTTGAATGATTTTTTTTTTTTACTGTTATTTCTGTTTTGATATATGACAGTGTTTTACTAATACAGTTTGTATGGCTTCTTTGGAGACTTCTGTTAAGGTTCGAGGCTTCTATAATTTGGTGGTATCTTGATTTAGTGCTAGGAAACTTTAATATTATTTATGTGCAGTTAAGTTTATTTTCTGCATTGTAGCGATGGCTGATGATGGTGAAGTACATGTGGTGTGTGCGAATAGCTTTATTTGTGATGTCTAAGTGGAGAGACAATTCATTTGCTTCAGGTAAAGCCTCTAAAAAGTGAAACAGTTAAGTCCTAAAATGAGTTATAGTTTCTTCTAAAAGTATATTTCTGGGTGAATCCTGTTCATATGTGTGCACTTCATGCACCTGCCAGCTGGCTTGACCTGTGTAGGCAACAGGGGCTGAGGGTGTGCACCCAGCTCCTGCTGCCCCTCGCTCCTGCAGCAGTGGTGGCCGTGGAGCAGCAGTGCTGCCTCTTGCTCCTGGGAGCAGCAAGAGATGACTTGGTGAGTGACCAGCTCAGTCCACAAGCACACACGTGTGTGTGCATACAAACACTTCGTGTTGCCTAAAACTTGTATACCGTATTTGTGATCTCTTTGAATACATCTATTTATTGTCTTGCGGGATGGGCAAGGGGACTTTGTGCCAGCTGCTGCCGGGGAAAGGTCCTTGTGAGACAACCTGTTCTTGTACCAGTCAGCTGAGGCTGCAGCGGTGGAGGGGTGGCTTCAGGTGTCTGAGCCAAGAGTGAACAGGCTCCCCTTTTATCTGCAGCAGGAGAATAGACAAAGAGGAACCGATGCATAAATGGTGCTGGTGACTGTCAGAGGTACTTGTACCTCTTGTTTTAGTCTTTCTGCTTGGTCAACAAGGACATAGATCTGGAGGAAAATCAGGAGCTGTATTGCAGCCATTTAGAAAGCAGCAACTGTCTTCACAAGCCACCTTACCTCTTTTATTTGGGCTTGCTCTGATATTTTTTTCTTGTATACAGTGGACATTGGGCACAGGTATATACAACTAGACCACTTGTAGGAGAGGGGATATACTATCTCCTACCCTTAGCAACCCTCCTCCCAAGATCACAAAAAGTAACAGCTTTAATTTCTATGTCTTTGAAATAGGACAAAAAAATCCAGTATTTTCTTATCTTGGATCTAAATGAATTGAAGAAGTATACGCTTCTTCTTTGTGATGGTAAGTTAGATGTCTCTCTTACTTCAGCAGTGTAGATTCAAGACCGATTCGTAGTTCTGGACTTTAATGAAGGCACCTGCTTTATGGGTAGTGTTTGATCATTTTGGATACAAACTGGTGCAATACAAAGTGTTTGCTTATTGTGGTTGTTCCACGTGCTCTCTTCGTGCTTTTCAGAATTACTTGCAGAGCCTAATATCAAAGTCTTTCTGAAATACTAAAACTTTTAACAGAATTTTAGTGTTCTTCCATTCGTTTTAGCAGGGGCATAGCCTTTATGCTCCACAGGGAATACACTGTCTAGATATCTTATGCTCAAACTAATCCTAAAGTACTATTTTAGATCTGTTAGAATGGTGTTATATGCAGCTTAAGTGTGAATGGTGCTTTGAACTGATATTTTTTACCCCTCAGTGGCGTATTTCCTGTGCAGTTCCCCATTTGTATGTTGTCATCTAAAACCAAGCAAGTCATTGCATTAAAAGTAGGTGTCTTGGTTAAATTATTTGATTCTAGGCCTTCAGCTTCACCAATCAGGTCAAATTCTATTTAAGATACCGAAGGAATTCAGTCTTTCATGAAAGGGATGAACTTCTTTGATGGAAATCTAAGTGTTGTCTTCTCAGGGTAATACGATATCCCTTTTAGCGTAGGGCAAAGACGAGGTTGAGCCTTTCATCATCTCTAGCATACATTAGTTCAGGGAGCATCTGAAGTTTATAAAACCTATAAGAGGATAGCACCATTTTAATGAGGTGCCTACCTAAAATGAAGCATGTACCATTATTTATGTAGTGTATGGAATCTATCGGAGATTAACGCAGGAAGGTTCAGTGGAAGGAGTGCAATTCTTGGGGCACTTTTAAAAGCCCATTTAAAAAGCACAGTTTGTAAAAGTGAGTCTTCAGTTTGTAAAAGTGAGTCTTGTACGTGGAGGAATGTGAAAGGGTATCGGAGCTGCTAAATCTGGTGGAACTCCTAATTGTCGCTATCGTCTGTCAGGGGCTTGGAGATTAAAAGGGCTGTTGCGTGTTTGTGTGCGTGTACCCTGCACTGGAGTGCTATAAAGAGGCAGACAACAGTTTTCTGGAAGGGTCAGAAGATATGTACTGGTTTTAATCACAAAATAGTCAGTGTTGTAATTAGCTGGAAAACTTTGTATGTGGCATGTAATTTTTTTTTTTCAGCTTGTCATAGGAAAACGCTACCTAGGACCTTGTCTGAATGTTCTCCAGTGCTCAATGGTGTAAGCACTGGGTGCAGGAGGGGGCGGGATGGCCTCCAGGAAGGTGTTCTCCAGAAGCAGCAGAAAGGGAGATGTACACAACCAGTGACAGCTGCGCAGCTGTGCTGAGGAAGAGGTGGAGGAGTTTGCCCCGTTATACCCTGTTTCACCTGTTTTTTTTTAATAATCAGAAAGTTATCCTGGGAAGAGGGGGAGAGAGATATGGACTTGCTGTGGATGTTCCTCATACTTTGAGCTTTTCACCCTCTTCCATTTTTGAAGAGTGGGTCAAATACTACAGCTGAGCATTTGCAGCTGTCTAGTCCTCCCAGCACTTAGGAGTTGTATTGTCTTTTCTGACCCGTCAGCACTTTGTTAGCTGCAGAAATGTCTAGCAGCACTGAAAGGTCCTTATGAATGCTGGTCCAAGCAGGGGGACAGATATTTTTGGCAGCATCTGTGTGGAGGATGATCTCCCTCCCTTGTGGAAGGAGTTTAAAGAAGGATTTTCCTTCTCATTTAGAGAAATAAGAAGTTGGGAAAACAGCACGGCCATTAGTGCCAGCAGCACAGGTGAGCCCTGTGTGGGGATGCAAGCAGCTCTCTGGGGTTTTCTTCCTTCAGAAACATCCTCTGGAAGGGGGAGCTATCAGGAGATTGCTTAAGGGTTTATTTAGTTCTGGTTGGTTTGGTTTTGTGCCCTGATTAGACACCAGTATGTGGGACCAAAGCACTTGTCCCCTTATATAAGCCAGGGTACACCGCGGTGTGTTGCAGCAGCAGATGGATGAGGTGAGGCAAGTTCTGTCTTTTGTTAATACACAGTGGCAGGGAGTCCCAGCCAGCATTATGTTGTTTGGCTTCTCAAGTGGGGAGAGTGAAACATATTCAAGCACTGGGAGAGGATGGTAGCAGAAGTATGCTGCTGCTGGCATTGAGTAAAAGCAAGGCGGGGGCAAGTGTGTTGCTCTGAAACAAGCGAACTCCACCTGGGGTGCTGGCAGCAGACTGATCCTATGCAGAAATGTCCCAAGACTGTTCTCCATGCCTTCAAAGAAAAAAATAAATTGTGCTCTCTATCTGACTTTCATAGATTTCTGCATCAGACTGAAGGTCTTGTGTATCTGTAGATACTCTGTTGGAGGAATAATAAATCTGGAGCACAGGGATGGATTTGCCAGCTATGTGGTATGTGGATTGGGCTCTGTTAGATCATATCTGAATCGAGCTTCCACAGTCCTTTTCAAGTGTGGATGCAGTGTATGTGGGAGGAAGCCAAAGTTGCCTGAGAGGTTGTAAAATCCCTTTTCCACCATCCCTCCTCTGCTTGTCTTTCTCCCCCTCATCCACTTATGTACACCTACTCTCTCTGGCTGCTGCTTTTAAAGCTGGTGGTATCGCTTGTTGTCTGTCAAAGACAAGCACAGAAAAGCTCTATAGGAATCTCTAGCATCTGGGCATCTCTTACTGTGCTTGCAACAGCAACTTCTTTTCTCCCTTACCTGCCGTATTTATACTGTGCTAAAAGTATGCTTGGTGCCTCACAGAACAAATAGTTCCAGAGCTCTTTTCTGTGTCAAGAGGGGCTGAACTGAAGGCAGAGGAGATGTACCGGGGTGTAGAGAGAATTTCATGCAGGTATGTAGCTCTTAATGTCCTACAAAATTGTTGTGGGTTTTGGTTTGGTTTTTTTTTTTTTTTTTTTTTTTTTTTTTTGTGTTTTTTTTTTTGGTTTTTTTTTTTTTTTTTTTTTTTTTTTTTTTTTTTTTTTTTTTTTTTTTGTGGTGCATAATTTAATTAGTTTGCTTTATGAAAGAAATTTGAGTTAGGCATTTGAACAAAGCCAGGTTGAATAATGATGATGGATGTTTTCAGGAAGAGTACTCCAGGCTTGAAGGGGGAAGTGGAAAACAGAACAGAGGTTTCAGTGAGTTGAATTCACCAAAATGTTTAAACAATTTGTTGAGCTCTTGTGCTACCGTAAATACGTGCTAGTAAACTATGAAAATGGGTGGTTTTACTTAAGACAGAAATGTAAACGCTGTGAGCAGTATTTTTTATTTATTTGAATATAACATTAAAATACCCTTTCATGTGGGAAGACTGGCATTTTAAGAATATTTAAAGCTGTTAATGGCCAGTCAGCCACTTTGCTGAACTGCTGACTTCACACATACCATTTCCTTTTTCAGGTTTTTACAACCCCACATCTTCTGACTTTTAAAGCAGGATGGGGAGGGGGGGAAAGAGGAGAGAAGCTATTTTTATTTTCCACTGGTAGCCATAGAGCAGCTCTAAACTTCAATTTTTAAAATTACTGGTGAATGAGTAAATGTTGGCTCTACATGACATAAATTGTTCCTGTTGTCCATTGATACAAGCTATGCTGTTTAGTTCAGAGACGTTACTTCTCTGCTGTTCTCATTTAAAAGTATTTATTTCTTGTTTCAGAATTTTTTTGACAAATCTTTGGTCTGAACCTTGTTAATGTTGCTTTTTAAAATACACAATGCCTTGCTCTGTACTGAATAATACACTTAGTAGGGTTTGAGAGTTTAGAGATTTTTGTAGTCTTGAAATGTATGACTTACTGTAATTACAGTTGCTCATATTCTGAAGCAGATCGTAAACTTACCTGGAGAGAGGGCAGAACATCTACAGGCAGTATTTCACTGCTGACAGCTTAAAAGTTTGTTTATGCTAATCACTTAATAAATAGTGAGCAGTGCACTGTTGGTGACTTTCTGAGGAATTTTGCAAGTGCAGAAAATGTCTCCTTGATGTTGAGGCAAATGATATTACAAAATGATATTTGTAGAGCACTAAGTACCCATTCTCTTCCTTTAACAGCTTAAGAAATATTCAGATTTAGTTGTAATAATACCTATGACCAGCTAATATTTGCTTTTTTGAAAGCCTGTAAATTTGACAAAAGCCTGTCTCTCCTAGCTCTGCTTTTACCAACTAGAAAAGGTGTTCAGATATATCAGCTCATTAGAAGTTCTGCCGTATGAAAACATGGAAGTTTAATTTCCTTTCATTTAAATAATCTCACTTTTTTTTTTTTAAGAAAGAATGTGATCTAAAAGAGATTCTGACTTCAATCAAACTTCTTGTCAGAGTACACTGACTGATTATATATTTCATGTGCATAAATGAAAGAAGACCTGATCTTTAGGTTTTGTTTTGAAATGGTGTATGTGTGTAATGCTAAATAATACAGATTTTACAGCTACAAAGCTTGTGTTGCATTTTATAATCTTGTGATACATTTGTGCAATTTTTTTTTCTTTTAGCCTTTGAGACCTTCCTTTTCCAAAATGATGCCACAGTATGCTCTAAAAGGTGCAAACTGATTATCTCTATTATAGAAATAATGAAGTATATGCCGTTGTGTCTTGAAGCTTACTAAATGAGTCTACACACTGGGTAACTTGCTGGAAAGTAAATTTTCAAGTATTGGAGATTTGGAAGTATTGCATATTACAGAAATACTCCTTTTAAGATTTGCTCCTTTATTTGCATCTTCTCAGCCCCTTAAAGACTTGTGAAAATGGTATAAAGTAGGTTTTTTATTTAAGAGTTAACAGATTAATAGATGATCAGGTTTTAAAAAAAAAGATATTCCAGATTCATGAAGGATAACTTTGAAGGAATGCAGTTCACTTTCAAAAAAAGTCATGCTTGTTTGAGAAGCGACTGGTGCCTGTAGGTCCATGTTACCCACGCATGGAGGCTGGAGTGGGAACCACGGCTGCCGCACTGTGTGTCGGTCTGCGGAGGAGGCTGCACAGGTCCTTTTCTTGAAGGACTCTCTCCGGTGTTGGCCGTAACAAATGGGAGGAAGGAGCTGAGGAGCAATAACAGCAATAGGAGTGTGGTGATATTGGCCAGCAGTTGTAACTGGTGGCTCTTACGCTTCTAAAGCTAACAGCATGTGAATGCTGGCGGTGAAAGCAAATGTAGGACGTGTACCTAGGAAAGAGTTGGGGGGGGATATTTCTTTGCATAAGCTGCATCTATTCTCCGTCTATAACTGGTTTTGCTGTTCAAACTATGCATAATTGTTTTCCCCCCTTCTGTATGGAAATTTGATCTGGAAGCACTTGTAGGAAAAAAAGAATGAAGAAAGAGAGGGGCAAATATAACTCCTTGTTCAGATTAAGCGTGAAAAATGTCTGCCTGTATTTCAAGGTAAAATTAAGAACTTAATCGATGCTTTGAAATGGATGTTTTGTGAGACTCCTCTTCTGCACTGTGTATCTGTATAAAAGAATAGCCTCTGTCCTTATCCAGCAGAGGTTGTCCATTGGCGACTGTCCCTTCCTCCCCTGAGGATGACAGCGATGAGGGCCGAGTTACTGCATTTATACCAGTGATAGGGTCAAAAAGCTAACTGGCTCTAAAATTGGTGTCTCTGTCTTACCTCTGAGCCTAAGATGCAGAGTCGTTGACACAAAAACCTTAATCCTTTTGGTGGGTACTAAGCCCACAATCTACTGGTTGCTTAGACTTCTTTTAAATGTTATATTTATCTCCATAATTCCGTGTTGTGTATTTTTATGAGCGGATATGTGGTCAACATGAACTTGCACTGGGAAGCCCTAAATATGCAGGATCTTTTTCAGGACATTTGGCTTATTGAGTGCCTGGCTTACAGTGAGAAAGGTAATGGAGATCTGTAGCAGGCAAAACAGAAGATGATTTTGACATTTCTGTAGAATATGAGCTACTTTGAAATACAGCAATGCATGTCCTTTGCTCTTCTCGTTTTGAAAGAATTACTCAAAGACAGACAGGAAAAATGTTTTCCATCCTGTTTTCTGATGCCTAGCGTTATGTAGTAGCAGCGCAGAGAGGGCAAAGGCTTAGGCTTGTCTACTAATATACTGCTTTCTGACAAAGGGCTCGCACAGTGGGACGTGGCTAGTAGAAGTGATTTGGGGATTAACAGTAAAAACTTCAGTAAGGAATTAAAGGCAGATGAATGCTTTTCCATCTGATTTTTAAAAAAGTGACTGATGTAAGGGAGCCTAATCAGCGAAAGAATAAAACTCAGTTTACAGGATGAATTGAGATGTAAGTGATTTAAATAATACAGTTCGTGAGTGGAGATCCTCCATGGCTCTTTAAACTGAAGATATTTTGATGATGAATCCAGTGTTATCCTAGGTTCATGGATTTCTTTTTTCTCTCTTTTTTTTTTTAGTTCCCTTAATTTGCAACAAACAGTTTCTCCTTGGTTTGTGATATGGATTCTGTATTTCCATTCTCTAAATCGATGGGTTTTGGGCATTTTCTGTCAGTGACTGACAATCACTATGCCTGGCTTGGTTTTTGCAACTTTGGTTGTCATTCTGCTGCTTTGTGCATCCTAAAACCATTACACTTCAGCCCTGCCTTTGCATTTCTTTGTTTGCTTGTATATTAATGACCTTGTTTTGCTTCATTTTTTCCCCTTCATTTCTAGAAGCTGCTAGATCAGTTTCTTAACCCCAGCTTTCTGTATCGCTGACTCAGTTTGCTTGCCGAGGTCCACGTACAAGAATGCCTTGAGCTCTGTCCTTTCTGTGTAATTTTGCCAAAACATCCCTGGAGGTTTCTCTCCTGTATTTGCTGGCGGTTTTCTTCTCTTTTGTGGCAGATGTGCTGTGGGTTGAGCCAGGCTGGTGATGGTTAAGTGCAGCGTAAGAGGACTCTGCCTTGGTTAGCAAAGGACATAACTGCCTTGCTTAGGGTTTGCCGCTTAATTATGTGAGGCGATGGAAAGCTGTTTCTAGGTCTGCCCCTGCAAAAGGAGTTACACTTTTTTTCAGACTGACTCCACTCAGTTTTGGAGATAACTGCTTTTCATTTTGCTGTAATTCAGCAGCATATAGCGGTTGTTAGATAGAGGCCCAGAAATACTGTTCTTGAATGTTTTCTGTGACAAACAGCACTCTCTACAAGCTAATTTAATAGTGGCTCTTAAATTGAGTACTGTAGGTGTAACTGGGTTTTAAGTAGCACCTCTTCGAAATAGTAGTATATTGTATTTCTGCAGTTGTGTTTGTCCCATTTCAGACAGTGTTTTCAGAACTTTCAGTTGTCTTATATTTTAACAGGCTGGTGGGCATGCTGTAAAATAGCCTATCTGGTACAACACAAGCTAATGAAAAGCTGGAATCCTTTTTATGTTCTGACAGACGCTCCGGTTGTGCTAAACTTGATGACTATCACTGCGGGGTTGGAATCTTTATTACTGCACCAAGTGCAATCTGGTACTTGGAACAAAAAGATAAAAACCATGCACTGTTTTAAAGTAATCTGTAAAAACAGTTACTTTGACTCTGCACCACCTTTTACGATTTATTACTCGCAGCGGAAAAGCTTTGAATTTTTTGGGGAGTCCACTAAGTATCAAGTATTTCAAATTTATTTGATGGCTTGAAAGAAAGGATTTCTGTTGTTAATCCTGATGATCACTTATGCTATGAATGCTATTGTGTAGCAAAACCTGCTTATTTTATGGTAGTATTTGGTTTTATTTACACCTGCTTTCAACTCTCAGTCTTGAGGGTTTTTTCTAATAACTGTCCAGAATGTTCACACAGAGCGCACACACACTAAATGAATTCTTCAGTCATTTGCATTTTTAAAACCATATTTAGTTTTAGCCATGGGACTTGTACTGTATACAGTTTTCATCATGCAATCCATCACCATAGTGTGCAAGTTCCTTGAAATTTCACTGAAATGTCACAGTTTCTGGAAAATACTTGGCTGTATGACACCTCTCCTGTTATATGAGATATGTATGTGTGATTAATTTTTTTTGCATGTGATTATAAGTTTCAAGAAATTCCAAGTAGATACCTTGCTTTTTAACTGTTATTCCTTTTATGTAACACTGGAATGGTATAGCTTCTAAAAATGTAACCTTTGGCAAAATTAATCTTGGAAAAAGTGTGCACATATTTAAATTGAAAAAAAAAAAATCTCGAACTTTTGATGATGTCAGCTTTAACCTCGTGGGAATTCACTGAAAGGAAATGGTCAAAGAAGATAATTCAGAAATTTGAATGTGCTTTTACTCATTATTACTTGGACAGTGAATGGAAAAGGATAATAAACTTGCTGGCTTTGTTGCTTTGAGGTTGAAGAGCTTCAAATGAGTTTCACTTGAATTGAACACAGTCAAAGTTCCGAGAACTAGATACTGGAGTAAAAAAATCACAGTAGCACACACACAAAATAAAGTTTGTTTTTGCTGTGTTACAATGGTTTAACTAATTTGGCCCTTCTAGTCTCTAAACTCTACAAGAATATGGCTCGCTACTTTTATCTGCAGTTAGCATTCCCCTAACAGGTTCTCTCTGCTCTCTTAGAAGCGGTAGCAGGCAGGGGTATCAGTGAGCACTTGGGCCTTTGTGTAGAGGTCTTATATCAGTGTTTTGTTCCCCCTTCGACTGTAGTTGTGAAAGATAGTGTGTTTTACCCAAAGGTGTTTAAATTGTGGATTTTTGAATTCTGTGCAAGTGAGACGTGACAAGTAGGTTCTGTATAAAAGTTCCATTTTTCAGTAATATTTGTTGGGGGTAGTGGGGTGAAAGGAATAAAGCATTTTTTGTATTTTTCTTTGTATTAGAATTGCACAGAAAGTGCAGATCATTGTACAATGAACTGTCTAAAACAATGGAATAAAAGCTGGGGTTCTTCCATACCCTTGTTACATTGATACAGCCATTGTTTACATGCTGTTCTTTTACAAATAGCTTGTTAAACGTTTGCAACTTTAAACTGGCAAGATNNNAAAAAAAAAAAAAAAAAACCAAATAAAACCCAAAAAAAAAAAAAAAAAAATCTTCCTTTCAAAAAAAAAAAAAAGAAAACCCAAACCCCAACAACAACCTCCCCCTAACTTGTTGTATTACTACTCCACAGGAAACTGTTGTGCTGAAAGGAAGAATTAACTGGTCTTTCAACTTCAGCCTTTTTATTGTGAGAGGGAAGATCAGAGAAGTGTTACCATGGGGAGAACAGCAGCTAAAGGTAAGGCCTGGTAGCTGTTATCCAAGAGGAAAGAAAATAGGGAACCTGTTAAATTCTCTTTTTGAAGGTGGTAGGTTATTACTTGACAATTACTCTGCTGTTAGATTAAAGAGGAGAGGTTNCAACCAAAGTAGTTTTGTCCTGTGACAGCCTTGAAGCCATTATACTGCTCTGAAATTGAAGAATGCGTCTAGGTGTGATATAAAATAAAATGTAGTGGTTTATTCTGTAGCTGCACATAATTTAGTAGGAGGATGACTAAATAGTACAAGGAATCAGATTTTACTACAACAAATGGCGTTAGCAGCTGTCTTCCACGAGCTCTTGAAGATAAAATGAACGTTTTGGTTTTTTTTTTAAGAAATTAATCCACAAATACAGAGTGTACTACGAAAGTGTGATTTCTGCTGTGTCACGTCTGCAGAAGTTAATTGTCAGTTAAGTGTAAAAATAAAGAGTGAGACTTAAAAAGTAACAAGGGTGTTTGGGTTGGTGAAACAAAGAGAATGTAAAGAGAAAGACCCACTGTCTGAAACCAGGTCGCTGCTGCTTTTCAAAGCTTTCGGATGGGTAGTCTTCCCTCATAAAATGCTGCTAACACTTTTGTACTTCTCTTGAGCTTTCCACCTTCAGCCCAAGCTCCTTTATGTGCTTGTGCACTCCCTTGGTAAATAATTGTCTTTTGCTATAGTAGATTTTCTGTAATGGCAGGAGTCATCCGTTTAATTGTTGCACCAAGAGTTTATGGAGGAAGTCTGTCCGTTTCCCAGGTTTTCTGCATGGCTTTGTCTAAATATACTAAAACAGGCACCCTGTTCTGGGCAGATAAGATAAAAATCCCACTAGGGAAACACAAAAAGAAGGGAAAGGAGACATTTTGTACTCACTCTGTCTTGATATCCTTGACTGTATGCACTGAGGCTTGGTGAAGGGTAGCTAAAAGGTGCTTCAAGACCCTGTGTGGTAGGGAGTGAAGAAGGCCCCTCCCTGAGCAATGGCAAGTCTTGGGCTTGTCTTAGTAAACTTCACCTGAAGGTGAATAACTGCGTGGCATGGGAAGAGCAAATGTTTCTGTCACCCAAAGGTGTTTCATGTCCATCAGGAAGAGACAAGGGATTTCTTTGAAAAAAGTGGTCTCCTGCTGTGTTTTGAACACCTGACAGGGTTTGAAGACTTTAGGGTAGCTAAGAAATAGCTGCAGAAATCTAAAAATCATGACTGTGAATTGTTTTTTCCCCACATTGGACAGCAAACAAATAGCAAGTCTTGGAAGATGATTCATTGTGCCTCCTCATGCAGCACACCGTTCTGCGGTAAAAACTAATACTATTGACAGAGGTGATGCTTGCCCAGCACGGAGATAAAGCAATCATCTTGTTTGTTGAAAGGTTAGCTCATCCCAGAAAGAAGTGTTGTGGATTTTTAGAGCATCTCTGACACAAAGCTGGAGTTCAACTTGGGAGTTTATAAGAGGAAGTATATGTTGGTCACCAGTGTTATCTTTACCAGACCTTATATTCCAAAGGTGCCTTTTCTGACTGTAATTTTTTTTTGTTGCAATCACAAGCCAGTCAAGATAGCTTTGTCTGGTTTCTTCCTTGTCTTTAATTTCTTACATGATAGATGTGGTTGCTCTTGCCTGTCTTCTGTTGAGTAATCTTATCAGCAGAAGAATTCTGTGGTTACAGATAGGGTGGGAGTAATGTAAACACATGAGTTTTGAATTGGTAAGCAGAAAGCACTATGTTAAATAATCTACTCTAATCTTGTTTTGTATCTACTGCTTTAGTTTATGAAGTGTGCTGTAGAAAAACTGTTAGTTGGTGAACAATAGAATATGCTGCTTTTGTAATTTTAGTATATGCTGTATTCTAATCTTGGTACCTAGAAGAAAACAATCTTTCATGGGGTTTTGAAAATAAGTATTTAGCCTATATGTACTAATTAGGCTAAATGTGTATATTTATGTATATAGTGAATACATAAGCTCTCTATATACTCACATGTATTACTGTATTTTAACACCTTCTTTGAAAATTATAACCTGTTCTTTGTCGTTTGTTTTTTTTTAAAGAACTGAGTAGCATGTGATTAACACCACAGTAGCAGCGTTTAATCTTCATTCGTGTTTTGACAAAATGATCTAAAACATGCTGTGTTTTACAGTGGACAGTAAACTCAGACTTATCTCCTTATGAAGAGAGGAACATAGATAATGAATTCGACTGATCTGGGGGTTTTTTGTCACCGTGAGCTTCATTACTCTAGACCTAAGAAGTCTCTTCTGTCTCTAACATAAAAATAAAGTTCCCATTTTCTAGTCCACTTTTCAGCTTTGAGGGAATAAGTCACTGAACGTGGCTAGGTGAAGGAGATGAAAACAAAATACTCTTTGACCTGCAGAAGTATTTATTATATACTCATTTTTGAGGTTTGTCCTCAAAGTTTGGCCAAACTGAGGGTCATATGCTGAGGGAATCATCTTCCTCAGCCCAGTGATTTGACATAAGTCTTCCATGTCTTAATTTTGTTTTGAGTGATCATTGGAAACTAAAATTACTAGAAATTAGGATATCAAAATCTCAAACGTAGATTGGTACACATTTAAAAAAAAACATAAACAAACCCAAAACCAAAACCCAAATGTGCATGTATTTCATGTTTATAAAATTGGATTTTAATCTTTTCTTTAATGTTGCTTTTAAAAATAAACCATAAATTCTTACACACCCTGACTACTGACATTGGAAGAGGTGCACTAGACCAAGGCATCGTAGCAGCTGTGAAATATAGACTGGGGAAAACTCTTCTGAGGTGGTCGTGGATACAGGGCATCTCATGTGAAAACACAATAGTAATTCTTACTGCTAGTAGCTTTTCATCTGCTTAGACAAAACACTCCAGCTTTGTAGTGGTCTTCCCAACATTGAGGGCTGGAATGCTTAAAAGCAAGGGGAGACTTTGAAAGCAATCTTTGTTTTATTTAGACTTATTTTTTGGATGCTTCTGCATGTGCTGGGTGAGTTTTACTTGGGGGTTTTAAAGAATAGATTTTTTGCCATCAAAAACAAGTGATAGTGATGGTGCTTTGGGTTTATTCTGAATGAAGATGCCTCTACCTCAAACGAAGTAGGTATTTAAACTGCTATTGAGGAATCCATTTCTCCTCGTGAATGTCTTCATCTTTTCTTGTTCTCATAGTTGTCTAACGGCTGATAAGAAAAATGTGTCACCAAGAGTGCTCCATTTCAGCATTCATATTTGCTGTGATATTTGTGAGATAGGCAGTAGACCTAACTGGTACAGGAAATAAATAATTCGAGTGGTGGTTGTCAGCAAGAACTCATCTGGTGTCCAGGCTGCGGTTTTTCACATTCTTTCACCTGTTCTTGTTGCCTCTTATCATGAAAGGCTGTCATCTTGTTTGAAATCTGGCACTGCTGGGTAGATACTCTTTCATGACTTTGTCCTTTCAAGCTTTGGGTGTTCGCAGGAAGCAGTTATTACTTCTCTTCTTCAATAAGTCTCTCATGTGGGACTCAGTTGGATTTCCTCTTCGGAAATACGTGGATTGGGAAGTTATCTACTCTGTAAGCTGTCAGCCTGATGTCTGCAACAGTCCCATGACTGTTTCTGGGAAAGCCTGCCTAACCGAGCTTGTAGAACATGACAAAAGGCTCTGGTAGTGATGGCCAGCGCCCAGTTGAAAACTAGCTGGATTCAGTTCAGTCCCAAAGAGGCTGGATGGAATATATTTTGATCTGTAGGTGGGAGAAGGTGAATGTTATCCTTGTGTCTCGTCATTGTTAGTGAACTAGTTTTAATCCTGTTTCTTCTCAGGTTCCCACAGGTAGTTGTTGTCGGGACGTAGGGTGTCCACTGGTGTGGGTTAAAGACCTGCTCCTGTGGAAGTACTGGGATTAGAGCTCTGTGGGCACCAGCCAGAAGCATTTCAGCAGGTCCCTCTGAAGTTGACCTCCATAAGGATTTTTCTTTGGAAACCTGTCAAGTGCTTTCAGTGATGTAGAAAATGTTTCAAAACAAACTTTTTCCAAAAGAATGAGTGTGTAAGTCAAGAAAGAAGACTAAGTGAAGGAGTAAACATAGCGTTTTCTTTCCTTTTCAAAGGATCTTGGGTACTCCCCATATCTGCTTTAGGAGAAACAGGTGATACTTTTGCAGCCTATTTTGAGCAGGTGTGTAGCTGTAAGTATGTTTTCTGGGTCTGTGGAGTCTGAGTTATTCTCGGAAAGTGTCTCAGCCCTGAGTGCACTAATAGGTTTTAATGGCTGCGTTCAACCTCACCTAGGGCCTCCCCGCACCCTGCCCGTGGCCCAGGACCCCCCATCAGCCCCCTGGGGCCATCAGCCCCTGCCCCCCGAGGCTGCAGCAGGGCCGGGCTCCAGCTCCCCACAGCCCTCCCCTGCCCGGCCATGGGCCTCGCTGAGCCGGGCCCACCCATGGGACCATGTCCTGGCCCGGCCTCGGCCCCAGCCCCCCCGTGGGCTGACTGGGGCTGGAGCTGCTGCTGGTGCCTCCCTGGTTGCTCCTGGCTGGGGCGGTGGGGTGGCCCTGGCTGGTGAGACACTGCTTGGCTGCCCCTGAGGGGTCCCTGGCCTGTGCTGTGCCCTGGCTGAAGGAGCACCGCATCCTACCCCGCACAGAGCTAGGTGGATGGCTTATCCCTTCCTCACTGACCGATGGGGGATTTTGGGATTGATGACAGAAGATTGTCAGGATTCAGCTCTTGCTGGACATGGCAGTTCCTCAATAAATAATGAAAGAAGTGGGGTGGAAATGATGAACATCACACACTGCTCATCAGTACTCTCTGTTTCAAGAAAAGCCTTACAGAAAACATAGAAGAGAAACATTATTAGGGCTTAATCTGCAGAACATTCCATTGTATCTCAAGTGTTTCTCATCACCAAATGCCTCTTACTCTAGGTTAGGAGTGTTTTTATTTCAAATGCAAGACAATCAATAGCTAAAGACTTAAGTGCAAGCGGATACAGTTATCAGCTACCAATACAATCTTTTGGTACGAGTGAACCACCCCTTCAGCTGTCCAGGCTAACTAGGATGGCCAAAGGTGTCAGCTGAGGCACCTTCCTGGAGCAGTGGCCCCATTCCTGGTGCTGAAGCTTTTGCAAACCAAGAGAGTTATTCAGCCATGTAAAGCTTGATAACCTTTTTAAGTATGAAAGTGTACTTGTATTTCGTTTGCCAGCTCAGTGTCGTATTTGAATTGTGCTTGAATTTCAGTCCATAGTGTCAAAAGCAAGTCACCAAACCAACACATTTTAAAGACTAAAAGGAGCAGGTGGAACTGGCTCTCTCTGTCTTCTCCATTCTAGCCTCCCAGTCCCCCTCTGTGTCTCTTACGCACTGAAATCTGGCAAGAATGAAATATGACAAACCCCTTTCTGTATGTGTGTGGAGATGAATAGTAGAGAAGACAGATTCTTCTAAATGGATTTTTTTTTTAATACCTGAAATGTGCACTGACCTGCTTGCATTTGAGTATTCAAGAATTTGAATATGGGATGGAATCTTTAACTCAGAAATACGCTTTTAGGGTGGGGTTGGGTTTTTTTCTTCTTTTTCAGTTCATAGTGGTCTAGACAAGATTTAAAGAGATGTCCAGTGATCTTGAGGATCTCAGGTTGTGTAGGTTGAATAAAGCTGTTGAAGAGCAACTTAGCCGTAATTTTTTTGGAGCTAATACATTTTCTGCAACTAGATTTATTCTGATAATGTAATATAAAATAGTCAAAAGCTTTTTTTATTCTGTACTTCTCAATATATTTTGAAAGAAAAATAGTGCAGTGATTAAATTTATAGTACAAATACCTTTTTGATTATGCATTGAAACAAAAGTCAATCTTTTGTATTGTTTGAAAGCATTCTGTGTTATGCTGGACATCGTTATGATGTGAATATTACATTTATTATGTAATGGAATCTTGTCTTTTAGATTCAAAGAATATTAAAAAAGAGAAAGATGGAAAGAATCAGCAGGCAAACAACCCGTCTTTAAAAAGTGGTAGGTATTGCAGCTGGCAGGTTACTAGTTAAGATACTCTAAAAGAAGTGTGTATTTGGATTGTACCATCTCCTGAGGCTTTTTTGTGATCTCTTTGGCTATTATTGGTGGGTATTTAAAAACATACCATTGCTTTTGTCTAACTCTGAGAAAGTATGCTTTTGTGTAGAAAATGATGGTTGAAACTGTTTGACTTAAGCCTCATAGTTTTACTAGCCAAGACAAGTACTCTTTGTTTATACAATCAAAGATGCTGTGTAAACATTAATTTTTTTTAGATTGTTTACTGATTTGTCTGTTCTTCTAATCATGTATTTCCCAGTTTCATACCTTTTCTGCCTCAGTTATCTTCTCTTTCCTTAATGTGTTTGATGGTGCTAAAGAACAGCTTTTCACTTTAATAGCCTGAGTTTTTAGTATTGCTAATGGGATTAAATTGCCTGGGATTCTAATTTTAATTTAAACTTAATCTGTTTTCAAATCATTTTTGTGTTTATAATGAACTGAGGAAACTATACACTTGCCAGAAATGATCCAGCTTCTTATCAAAACTTTACTACCTAGTAGACAGCCTCTACTGTCCTCAAGAGGTGCCATAGGGCAGCATATACATGGGTTTGCTGGCAATTTAGCCTTTGTGAGGTGCAGTGAGAGGGCAGCAGCATCCTTATATACGCTTCATATGTTCATGTTGGTTGTTTGAATTTGGGGCAGTAAGAAATGTCATGAGTGCTAGATGAGTAAGAAATGTCATGAGTTGACTGAAGTGGAAAATCTATTGAGGAGTCCTTAGTTAATTCTTGGTGAAATATCACTCAGTTACTTAAACTCTCACTCTGCTTACATTTCCGTGCCCTCTGACTCCTAACAGATGGTCTGGTTCAGAGCTTTTCTTGGGTACCAGTGGAGGAGTTCCTTACAAGTAGTGTACTCACTCAGCGAATGTGCTGAGATACTAACACGGTAGCTGGGTGGTTGAGGTGATGACTTTGCATACCAGATACAATATCTTGTTACCACCAGCCATAGTACAGCTTTCTGCTGTTACATTTGCTGGACATAATTCTTCCATTTCTTGGGATTCTAGAAGTCACCTTTGTTATTCTTCCCTGTTACTTTAAGACAGGAGAGGAAGTGCATTTGTCTTGTTTTCCCTCTTCTGCAGTGTAAGAGGAGCTCCAGTCAAACTGGACTCAGATAGCATGTCTGTGTTTTAAAATAATGTTGTCTGACATGGCAGATGGAGCCCCGTAAGACACCCCCCACCAACAAAGTGCTTCTTATACATGGATAAGATAACCATATTTCACGAGTCACTAGAAAACGTCCCTGCCTCCTTCTGCAGTAGAGAGCAAGGTGTTGAAAAAGCTTTGTGGAGAAGCAGTGCTGAGCAGGCAAGCCTTATTCTGTCATTTGTGTTCTTCCACTTGGGACTACGCTGTTAGTCTAGTGTCTGAGCACTGAATTTACTCATGAAATCTAGTCTCAGCTCTGTCAAACACCTAGTGAGGAGTGCCTTGCTCAAGATCATGCAAGATCTCTGGTTTGCTATAGATGAGATGATAATTTTTATTCTGTGTTATTGCTTGTTGGTAGCAAGGAGGAGGAAAGAGCCTCTCGGTGCTGGATGAAGAAAGATGCCTTACAATGCTTTAGACTAAAATCCAGTAAATCTGTAGAGTTTTCAGGGGGATGTACGATAGGAAGAGTTGAAGAGGAGGGAAGATAAAGAGGTGTGAGAGGAACAGGTGAAAAAATAGACTAAAGTAGGTAGGGAAAGACAGGAGGAGGAGAAAACTTCTAATTGAATGATCATAACGTATGGAAGGAGGAACAAGGTATAAAGCAGGATATGAAATACTTTAAACTATTATGTTTGCAAGAGTCCGTAAACCAAAATTAAAAAGAAACCACATCTTTGTGAAAGAGGTAGTGGGTTGAAGACTAGGAAAGATGCATTTCTATGTCAAAAGTCTCAGATGCACACCAAGGGAACCCAGGGATGAGATGAGAAGACATGAGTTGCTCTGTCTGCTTAAACAGTGTTTAGACTACAGTGATACTATATTAAACTAGCCTAAATTAACCAGAACCTTAAATTCCACCTATATACAAGTGACACTTAAATAATACTTTTAATCTTCAATTTAAATTTTGTAAAATTTTTGACTTGAACTAAACTTAAGCATTGTGTACAGTAGAAGAAGACAGGGAGCACTTCAGCAAACTGGGTATTCACATATTCATGGAGGCAGATGGGATGCCTCCAAGGGTACTGAGGTGGTTGATTGATGTCATTGTGAGGCTTCTCTCTCATTTTGGAGAGGTCATAGTGACTGGGGAAGTTTCAGGATGACTGGAAAAGGGCAAACAGTATGCCCAGTATCAAGAAGGACAAGAAGGGAGCACCTGGGGAATTACAGGCTGGCCTGCTTGACCTCAGTCTTCAGGAAGACTACGGAGAAAATCCTCCTGGAAGCCATTTTGAAGCAAGTAAAGGACAAAGATGTGGTTAGGACCAGCTGAGATGGATTTGCCAAGTGTGAGCTGTGCGTGACTGATCGCCTTTTGTTATAACTGATTCTGTAAACCAGGGGAGAGCGGTGGATGTTGTTCATCTCAACTTTAGCAAGGGTTTCTGTACAGTAGTGTCCTTTCAGCCAAACTGGTGAGATGCAATTTGCATAGGTGGATGGAAAATTGACTGGACTGCTGGATGCAGAGATTTTTGATCAGCAGTATAAAGTCCACCTGGCAGCTAGTAGCCAGTGACATTTCTCACAGATCAATACTAGGGCTGATGCTGTTTTATGCCTTACTGACAGACAGGGACAATTGGACAAAACACACTGTCAGCTAGTTCGTAGGCAACATCTAACTGGGAGGAGTAGCTGGTCGGTCGGCTGGAAGGCAGGGCTGCTCTCCAGATGGACCTCACCGTGCTAGAGAAACAGGCTGACAGGAACCCCATAAGATTCAAAGGCAAATGGAGAGTCCCTTCCGCACCTGGGCCGACTGGAGCCCTGCAGCAGCCCAGGCGGGAAGCTGGCTGCCTGGAAAGCAGTTGTGCACGAAAGGCCCTGGAGTTCTGGCAGGCAGCAAGTGGAGCGTGGGCCAGCAGTGTGCTCTTGTGGTGAAAGATGTCAACTGCATACCGGGTCCTATCAGCAAAACTGTAGGCAGCAGTCTGAGGAAGGGATTTGCTGCTTCTTGGTAATTTTGAGACCATACCTGGAGTATTGCGTTCAGTTTTGAGCTCCCCAGTACAAGGAAGACACCGCTATACTGGAGCGAGCTGGCTGGCAGCTCACCAAAAAAGATGAAGGAGCCAGAATGCAAGATGTAAGCAGAAAAGCGTTACTGAAACCAGAAAAATGGTTTCTTCAGCTGAAAGACGAGAAAGCTTATGGGAGGGAGATCGTCTTGCTGTCTTCAATTACCTGATAGAGAGCTGTAGAGGAGACAGAGCCAGGCTCCTCTCAGAGGTGCAGTGAAAGGATGAGAAGCAATAAATACTGGCTGGCGCATGAGAAATTCCTACTGATGGAAGGAAAAAATCTTCACATTGAGGATGATGGAACCCTGGAGGAGCAGGAGGTTGAACTAGAGACCTCCTGGGGTCCCTGTTAGATGGAGTTACTTTGTGATTGGCAGGTTTGACAAGATATGATAGGCTATTGATAAAGCGTTGCAGAGAACGTCAAGGGTCATTGACCCATGGGTCATTGCCAGTAATGCAGGCAACTATGGCATAAACTTATTTCCTCCATTTTTAAGTTAGTTAGGCTGTTTGCCCATGCTGATCGTCTTGGATCACTGTTCTAGAGTTTCACTCCTGTGTTGGTTACAAACTGTTCGGTTTTTTTTTTGTTTTTTTTTTTTTTACAAAAGATCCTAATTGTATTCTGGTGTGTTTTTCCTGTTTCCAGTATATGCTGGTTTGTTCTTCAGCATAAAAATTCCTTTCTCTTTCTAGTTTTCACTTTTTGCTGGTGGGTTATAAAGTTGCGCTTGTTGCATAACGGGTTTTTCTTAAGCTGTTTAATTCAGCCTGCAGGTTTGAGTGGGAAGAGGAATGCATGTTAAATCATTTAGTGCAAACTAATTTTCTTAAGGTTTTCTGTTGCTCAGAAGTTGCATGTTTTCAGGGGCTTTAGAATTAGAAATGTATCCAAAACAACTGCTTCTTTACCTGTGCACACTGAGAATACAGAGAAGCTTTTTGCATAGAGATTTTTTTTCAATGTGATTATCTTCCTAGACATGCATCTTACATGTTGCAAACATACATTCATCTCCTATTTCTGACTGCAGTAATTAAATGATAATTACCACCATCTTTGGGAGCTTGGCTTTAGTTTAATCTAGTGTATCTTCACAGGTGGAGAGGTTCTAATTTAAACTTCAGGTCATTTCTGCTTGATGAAAGAGGTTTTGATAGGCAGGATTTCAAGCAAAGAGCCAGGCAATGCGTTTTCCTCTTGGCTTTATCTGCAGCTGGCTTTAGTGTTACCTTATGTGTCTTTGTGAAATGCTGGGATATAGAGATAATTTTTTTGGAGGAGGTGAACAGGGGTTTCTCCTGGTAAAAGGTGCTGTCTCTGAAGTAGCTACATTTATACAGTCCTTAACACAGCGAGGCTCTGATTCATGATTACAGCTTTTACTTCATTTTAGACCTGAGACACCTGGGATGTAGCTAACATGTTGTTTTTGCTAGATATAATTTTATTGACTTGGGTATTTTAAACTTTACTAAGGTAAACTCTGATTTAAAAAGCAACTTTTTTTTTTTTAAATTAAATCAGAAGTCAACCTGAAGTGGCAACTTTATTATTAGACTCAAAGAATTTTTATAAGATGAAACTTTGCTAGCAGTTAATCATATTTAATTTTTGAAGCCTCCTTGGCCTGTCCATGAAAAGAACAATGGATCTAGAGGCTACATTTTGGAGAAAGCTCTGAAGAGCCATTTCCTGAGCAAGCCTTCCTGAAACGCAAATATCTAACATCTGTTCAAGTTAATATACCCTGCCTTTTTTGAGTAAATCAAAATTGATGTAACTGTATAAATGTGTGAATTACATTTTCATTCCAAAATAGGCGGAATTCCAAGATGTGGTATGGAAACGTCTTTGTTACCAGCCTACATACAGTTCAGACCACCAAATAAACAGCTTTTGAGATTTTTACTGACTTGTTATGTAGCTAACAACCGCATGGCCTCTGCTGTGTCAAGGAAAAATCACTTGTACACTTTTGAGTCTGTTATGTCAAAAAAAGAGGATCTCAGCAGGCTAAGGGGGTAGCTCTCTTCTGCCTGAGGCACTACATATTTTCAACTAAATTCTGTGCTAATGCAGGCAGACTCTGGGTT
Organism: Sula dactylatra; assembly: GCA_013389905.1. Classification (NCBI taxonomy): domain Eukaryota; kingdom Metazoa; phylum Chordata; class Aves; order Suliformes; family Sulidae; genus Sula; species Sula dactylatra. The sequence continues at coordinate 68,264 of WEKW01022650.1, forward strand.
CGAGCCACCACACATCCTTCTTGAGCCACCACACATCCTTCAGTGAAGCATGTGTGACTGCTGGAAAATGCTGCCATTTTCTGATTGTTTCTTTGCTTCTCCTCTCTCCTGAAAATTGCAGAGATGTGTTTAACTGTGCCCAGTGGCATCTTTGGAAGGATTACTGACAAACCCGGTGAGGTCTCCATCATCACCAAGGATTTTGCTGTGTGAATGGCTGCTGCTGAGCCGCTGGGTGGCATCACTGCATCATTTTGGGGTTCATGGGTGATTTACTTTTCAGGAACATCAGAAAGATGCCAGCTGCCCAAACAAGAAAAATAAGCAAAAAAGCTCATTTAGATAATCTAGGAACAAAAACATTAGCTGTGCCATTTTAGTTTTTCTTTTGTGCTTTATATTAATTTAAGTAATGCTTGCTTATATCTTTGATGTTAGTACTTTATACTGCTCCGTTCATGCAAAACTGATTAAATGAAATGCAGAATACACTCACCCATGCACATAAACTGTGCCAATGTTAACACTGGAAAACATACCATGATTCTGTTGCTGAACATTGTCATAATATTTATCCTACAAAGAGAAACCTTTATCAGACTTCAGATGAAAAGAGACAAAGACGCAGTTGGAAGGCTGTGCTAATCTTTTTGCTTTCTAGTGCACTGGGGATAGTATTCTCAACATATATTTCAACAGAATCTACATGTCTGTTTTTCAACATAACCTCACAGAAGTACTGTGATGATATGTTATTAGTCCTGCTGTTAGGGGAACTAAGATACAGAAAGGCTAACGTGATCTGTACAAGGATGCTTGGGAGGTCCTTATACAGAGAATTTAATCCAGATATCCTGACTTGTATTTTTGTATGTGGCCCACCAAAAAAAAAAAATAATTGGGGAATATTTCTATTGATTTTTCCTGTTGTGTGCTCCCCTATGAATTAACGGTACTCTTAAAGCTCCTTCAAGGGTTGTATGTTCTTCAGAAGTAGAGTTTCCATTTGAGAGTAATCCTCTTCTTGAAGAAAAAAAAAAGTGTGTTCTACAAGATAGGTTTTTCTGTCCCTTTCTTTCCCCACCCCCACGTTTTAATTTAAATTCCCTTTAAAAACTGTCTGTATGGTCTTTTTTCTCCTATGTCTTCCAGAACAGTTTAATTGGGATGATTATCTGAAAGAGACTGAATCAGTAGCAGCCCCTCTACACTGTTTCAGACAGGTATGCCAGATGCTATTTTGTCAGTGTGTGTGTGTATGTATGCATGTTACAGGGTGATCCTAGAGCAACTTTTATGTTTAGACTGCTTGCAAACTTCCCATTTGACTTCTTTTGATCTCTAGTTATCAGTAGCTTACAGTTTTGGCAGATGCTAGCTAATGAAGTTTTTCATTCTTGGTTTCTGCCTCGAGCCAAACTTTGAGGGATTTCATTAAAGTTGTAGCTTTCAACTTTGTTTTCCTTTAAAAGAAGACTAGTTAATGAAAACAGATAGTCTTATCAGAGTTCAAAAATACTTTCTACTTTTTTTCAGTAATCTTAGAGGTATCATGGTTGTAGTGAGAATTAAAATTTGGCTGGTCATCTGAGGAGCCTTTCTTCTGCCCCATTTCTGAAAGAGTCCTTTCAATTCTGGCTAGCTACAAAGATGTGTGTGTGTAGTAGAGTTTATTCAGCACTTTTCTGGATCTCTCAAATATGTTTAATATTGTCTTTTTCTGAGAGGAGTGCTTTTTTACTAAGGAGTAAGAGATATTGAAGTTGGAAAAAAAAATCAAGGGAAATACAAAGGAAATACTGGATTTATAATGAAGGNTAGTTTAAATCTGCTATTTTGTGTGAGCTAATGACCTCCGGTTATTCAGCATTCTGGAAACTGAGTAGACCTCTGCAGGCATCTTCCTCTTTGTAGATGGAGCCGGGGCCGGTTTTTTCCCAGATTGAGGGGTATCTTAGCTGCATAAAGTTAAACAGGATGAGTTTTGGTCAGTATGCCTTTATTGTGTTAGGGAGATAGAAGCTGAAGGATTTGTATAGTTCAGGTTGATAGAACTGTAATAGGTATGACAAGCGGTGCATGTCTAGTTTAATGGATTGGGCATGTTCAGAAAGGTATCTTCCAGGGTTTGTTGGTAGTCTGATGATACTGTAGATGATACTGGCCTCCAGTGGGGACCAAACAAAAAGCAACACGAATGGAATAGTCTGAGGAGGAGAGGCACTGCCACTCAGTGAATCAGAAGTAGTTACAGGAATGGAGAATAGGGAGAGAGAAATGCAGGTGGTAGCATTTTCTTGTACTACATCTTGAATCTCAGCTTGCTCCTCACAGAGGAGGATAAAGAGCCCCTCACATGCTGCTTTCAATGAGAGATGGCTAAGAATAGCAGTGTCCATAGCTCTGTTTGAGTGGAGCTTCAGAAATTGATTCTGCAGTATGTGTTTTTCATAGCGGATACCAGCTCAAGGCAGAGGCCTCAAACTCTGCTTGGGCAGAGGCAGAGGGCAGTACCATATCCCTGGATCCATTCTGAGGTTAATGCCATACTCACAGACCATAGACCACCATGACCAGAGTGTACACTGCCAAGAGAGGTAGCTGCTGCAGAAAGCTGCTCAGAAGCCTTTCCTTGTGCCTTTCTTGCATCTTCCTCTTCCCCACTAATGCTCAAGAGGTCCAAACCAAACAACCAAGCAACACCTTAAATAGATGCTTAAAGTGACACGCATTGACTGAGATACATAAATCCAAGTGACCTGGATTGCTTAAGGAGTATGTGGGTTGGAAAGAAGAGCCTTAATTTCTGCACTTAGTAAATTTCAAAACAATTTATATATGCAAACTTTCAGTTTCTCTGAGACTTAACCTCTAAGTGGAAAGTGATATGCTATGTTAATTAGTGCAGAGTTAGCTCCTTTCACTACATAATGTTTGCAGATTTTAGAAACTAAAGTGCTCGAGCGTTGTGTAGGACTAATCTGACTTTTATTGGGTTACACATGAATTGTACGTGTCATTATCACTCTCTGTAATGCAAAGAAATACAGTGCTGTGGCCAGCCAGAAAACAAATAGCAGGGAGAAGCTTAATTTGACAATTATATCCCGAATTTGTGACCTGTGGGAATTCTACAGAGTTTAAATTTTGTAGTAATTAAAAATGACCTGGGGAGCAATAAATTAAAGCCTCTACCGTAAATTAAGATACAGGCACAGACAGCTAATGGAAATTGATTAAAGTATTTATCTTAATTCAGGAGGTATGTTATCTGTTGCTCTAAGTTGTTTTTAATTACTACTTAAGATTTCTATGCATTCTGCATCCCTTTCTCTCACCCTGAAACTTTTTTTCAAGCAGTTGAAAATTTTAAATTAAAAAGCTCAGTCCCTTGTGATTTAAACAGAGCTTAAAAGAAGGCTGTTACTGAGCAGGTTTTGTTACTTTGCTGTAAGGGCAGACTCGCATGGAGGTGTTACCTTTCTAGTAGAATGCCTTGAGTTGTTGGTATTTAAACAAGCTCACCTTTTCTACAAACAAACAAACTCCCCGATTTCTTAATTTTAGTTGCCTTGCATGGTTGTAGAAAATAACAGCTTGACAAGCAATATCCTGAAATTGAATTGCCCTTTAAATTTAATATGCTCAGGCTCTCCTTTCTGACAGCCTGCTGTCTAAATGCAGCATTGGCAGATGCTGCATGCAGTGTTCACTGAATATTGCTCGCCTCTTTGTTTTTTGGACTCGGGCTCCTGCTGTTGATCTACAGTGTGTTGCAAATAATGCACCTGCACACCACAGTAAGTGGAGCAAGGTGTATTTTAAAAACTTAAATGTGGTGGAGACAAAATATCATTAACGCTTGTTACAGTAGCAGATTGCTTCAGCCTTTTCCTGTGTACCCAGACAGGTAAGTGCACCCTTATCTGCTTACTATGGGATCCTCACCTGACCTGGTCGGGCAGGCAGGAGAAGGGACATCTGAATCTTGTGAGCATGAATGCCCATGGTTTTGGTTTTTCTACCTGCCTCCCGTATTAGGATTCAGATTGTTAGTCTGTATGGAATAGCTACTGGGTTTAAATGTCATGGGGAAGGCTGCCTGCAGTTCTTGGCGTCTGTGTTCAAAAGCAACATTCTACTGTAAGTGTTACAGAAAAGGGCTTCCAGGGTGATAGGAGAATAGTCATCATCTAAGAGAAACTTCAGCACTTGGCTTATTTAACTTGCTGAAAGAGTACTGAGAAAGGGTTGGGTTGCCCTCTGTAAATACACAGTTGATTTTGTTGTTATTTACAAAGGAGCAAAAAGAACTGAAGTTAAATGGTAGTGTTGGCAAAAATTTCCATTGATAAACTTAGGCTGGAAATGAGGAGACATCTAGAGAGAATAGCGAGAGGCATTCAATCCCAGTTAGCGTTAATACAAAGTTTTGAACATCATCAGATGATGTTATTGCCTGCACTACTACAGTAGGCAAGTAATCAGACCACAATCCAGTCAACTTCTGCCAGTTGTGTGTTGGTACATGAGTAAAAAATATTCTCCTTCTCTTTTGATCATCTTTAGCTTGTGACAAAAGTTCTGCTCAAAGACCAAGTTGCATTCATCACGTTTCTTTTCCCTGTGCTAATTAAATTGGCGTTTCATTGTATGTGTATGAATATATTCAGTTCTCTATGAATAAGCACAAGCTGCAGTTTTTGTCTTAGCACGGAAGTTTTATGTGACTTTAGGATTGTTTTCTTTCTGTAAAATGTAATTAACACTAACTCTTTTTTCTGTCTTCTTTCTTTGTATTGTAAGCTTTTTTTTGGTGCAGAAACTCTTTCTTGCCTTGAGCTTTTGTAGTGCCTAGTATAGTAGGGTCCAAATTTTGTTCAAATTTCCAAGATATTACTATAATGAGAATAACTATTTCTTTTAAATTGAAAGCTAATAAATCTTGTGGGTGGTTTGGTTTTTTTTTTGGTTGTGGGGTGTTTTTTTTTTTTGTGGGTTGGTTTGGGGTTTTTTTTGAGTTGAATGTCATGTTTCCTGATGTTTTGCATTCACTTCAAATATTAATCACTGCTCCCCCATCTTTATGTTTAGATCTCTGTCAGGATTCCCTTGTTACCCTTCTTAGTGTGGTTACCTTTTTAGAAATCAGTCATGTTTATGCAGGAGGAACGTGAAGTAATGGTAAGCTGTTGGTAGGTTATCCAGGTGCCTTTTCTGACGTGCTGCTAAACACGCCAAGTTCAAAGGCTTCTTTATATTTACCATTTACATGATATGTTTGAATGATTGAAAGCTGTATATTGAACTGGCTGGTGATTTTAGCAATGCTAACAACAATAAGGAAGAGGCTTTTACCTTTCATTGTAGTCTAGAATTCCACCTGCGAACGATTTCAAAGTTGGTATGAAACTGGAAGCCCATGATCCTCGCAATGTTACCTCGGTTTGTATAGCTACAGTAATTGGAATCACTGGTGCCAGGCTAAGGTTGCGGCTGGATGGAAGTGACAACAAAAATGACTTTTGGAGGCTTGTGGATTCCTCGGACATACAGCCCATTGGGACCTGCGAGAAGAAAGGAGGCATGCTCCAGCCTCCGCTTGGTAAGAAACAAAGCTTCTGAACTACTGTGTGTGGAGTATTGCTTTCATGAAGTCAATTTAACCTTTTTGTCTTGGCAAATTCAATGGTGCTAACATTTCACCAAACCACTATTTAATTGAAAAAGAGGTAAGCAAACTAATTCAGGCTAAGTGATTTGTGGCTTTTTCTTGTTTTTTGATTCTTTTGACATAAGAATGAGCAGAATAATTAGTTTGAGTTCTGTTTGGGTGGTTTTTTGTTTTGTTCTTTTTTTTAGTCCTTAATATTAAGGGTATAATATAAGGGTTGTTGTTAGGATTGGTGCTGTTTAACATCTTTGGCAACATGGACAGTGGGATTGAGTGCACCCTCAGCATGTTTGCCGACAACACCAAGCTGTGTGGTGTGGGTGACATGCTGGGAGGGAAGGGACCTTGACAGGCTTGAGAGGTGGGCCCGTGTGAACCTCATGAAGTTCAACAAGGCCAAGTGCAAGGTCCTGCACATCAGTCGGGGCAATCCCAAGCACAAATACAGACTGGGCGGGGAATAGATTGAGAGCAGCTCTGAGGAGAAGGACTTGGGGCTGTTGGTTGATGAGAAGCTCAGCAAGACCCGGCAATGTGTGCTTGCAGCCCAGAAGGCCAACCATATCCTGGGCTGCATCGCAAAAAGTGTGACTAGCAGGTTGAGGGAGGTGATTCTGCCGTTCTGCTCCGCTCTGGTGAGACCCCACCTGCAGTGCTGCATCCAGCTCTGGGGTCCTCAGCACAGGAAAGACATGGAACTGTTGGAGCGAGTCCCGAGGAGGGCCACAGAAATGATCTGAGGTCTGGAGCACCTCTCTTGTGGAGACAGGCTAAGGGAGCTGGGGTTGTTCAGCCTGGAGTAGAGAAGGCTCAGGGGAGTCCTTGTAGCAGCCTTCCAGTACCTGAAGGGGGCCTACAAGAAAGCTGGAGAGGGACTTGTTACAAGGGCATGTAGTGATAGGACAAGGAGTGATGGCTTTAAACTGAAAGAGGGTAGATTTAGATTAGCTGTAAGGAAGAAACTCTTCACTGCAAGGGTGGTGAGGCACTGGAACAGGTTGCCCAGAGAAGTTGTGGATGCCCATCCCTGGAATTGTTCAAGGCCAGGTAGGATGGGGCTTTGAGCAACCTGGTCTAGTGGAAGGTGTTGGAAGGGGATTGGAACTAGATGATCTTTAAGGCCCCTTCCAAGCCAAACATTCTGTGATTCTATGATTAAATGGGAGTGTCTGACAGCTTTCTTAATGATGAGATACACACTGTCATGTGCCCATTCTATAAATTTTCCCTCATACACACCCTGTTTTACGAGTATGTATGGATACGATGCTTTCTTGCTTGATGCTGTGCATGCTCCGTTCGGCAGACCTTGGTTAGAACTGGGGAAAGCTGACTTGCCTTTTTCCTCTTCAGTAAATCGGAGCAGCCCACTAGAAGGCGCTCGCTGTTAACCGACCTGTGAAACGCTCAGCAGGCCTGCAGGAGATGCATCAGTTCAGGACAGTCTGAATGTTTTCTCGGGCGCTGTGCAAATTGGATGTGGTCTGGGAAAGGCAGCATAGGATGAGTTAACGGTGGTATTGCAACATTCTGCTCTGAGGTAGGAAAAATAGCACTCCAGAGCTTTAGCAAACTGCAAGCTTGTATTGCACATGATTCTCATCTCCTCAAATCAACACATGTTGGGGGATATCTGATCAGTTTGTCATGATTACTTTGTGAGCACAAGAAGTGCTGGCAAACAAGGTGTAGCTTTCCTATGCTTAGAAACAGTACGCAGAATTTCTTTTGCCTTCAATGAGCAGTAAGGGTGACAACATTATGTGTCTCCCCAAACTGAGAAATAGTGCTTGGGCTTAGTCTTATTGAGGATGTTTCTCAAATGGGGAACTGTACAAAGGAATTCCTTTCTATATGATGAATAGTGAGAGGTAACTTTGACTAGCTAATAGAAGCAGTAAAGTGTGAGGTCACCTTTCTTTACTGTGATTAACCTGTATATTTAGATCTGCATTCTTGTACCATATTTGTTATAGCTTAAACTTCTAGGTGTGGAAATCTTTAAAGCACATTTTTCACATTGTTCTGAAAGTAGTTCTGCTTTTAAAAAGGAGAAGAAATAATAACCAAAATTTATCTTAACCCCCCCCCAAACCTACAACAGCACCACCCTCTCCCCTGTTATCCTGTTATCTTCTGTAATTTTTAGAAGATGCAAGAAATAAAATTCTTAATATTAGAAATAATAAAGAAATAAAAAATACTACTAACAAGATAAAATAAGAAATGAACTGTAATCAGAAATTGGTTACTGCTGGTTTCCCATCTTATGGTTACGAACCTACTTCTGGTTTGGTGTCATCAGTAGCTCTTACAGATATCTCATCAGAGCTTTAGTAGACCTAGAAGAGAGGTATGCTTTCTCTTAGTAGCCTCTCAAAAAGCTTGTCATCCCAATTTGTTAACAACTTTCAGTTCTTCTGTTTGAAAGAAGTGAAAATTATCATTTCACTACAGTATGAAACTTGATACGCTTGTAGAGAGGCAAACAGACACAGGAGCAGTTGACATAACCATTAAGACACTTCACATAGAATATAAGGGTAGACTTTTGTGCTGTTGTGCTGCTTTAGAAACACAAGAAAAGCAATGCAGCCAGGGTGCCAGTCTAGAAAAATATTGTTTGGGATAGATAGATACAGTTTGAGCCCAGAAGGGCTTTTTTCCTTCTTTTCTGTGGATATATAGAGGTTTTGAATGAAAGCCCTGGAAATTCTTGACATCTGGGGGGAAAGATTTTTTTTTTTTTTTTTTTTTTTTAAGTTACTCAGTTTAACGTCTCTGAAGTTCTTGGTATAACCCTGTAGAATGAAGGCAGTGATACCAGTATGAAAGAGAGTTGTAATAGAGGAGAATGTACTTATTCCTTCAGCTATGCATATGTACACTGTTAAATATATGGCTTCAGTTCAGGAGTATAGTGGTTTTTAAAATGTGTTTCTAAGCCAGTCTGATGAATAAAACAGCTCTGGTTATGTATAATGGGGCAGTCGATCTGTTAAGACGAGGAACTTTCCATGATCATCAGTAGAAAGGTTGATGCCTTCTCTTTGGATACTGTTTCTTACTCCTGTTCGGGCAGGCTGCTTGTAGTACAGCACCTAACAAGCAACTGTTTCCCTGCACCCAGGCATGTAAGTTTACCTGCCCTCTGAACAATTGCTGGTTATTCAGAAAAGAATGTGAGTGCCATTATTTTGTCCCTCCTGCTGTAGATTTTTCTAGAGATAGGCTAAATTCCAGCAATCAAACATTCTGGCATACCTAGATAAATTTTTGAAAAAGCCTTTTTGGCAGTTTTACAGCATCCTGTTCCTGGGCAAAGCTGGGAGCTAATTGGGTGTATAATTACCTCCTGTTAGACATTTAAGCAACTGATTTTTTTTTTTCTGAGTCATAGGGAACCTTCTAGATACTAATGTTCTGCTTCTAGCATAATAACAACTAGCTAAAATAGTCCCTCCTACCTGATTTTTACGTAGGCTTAATTATGCGTGTTACATAAGGGTTTTGAGAGAGTGATTAATGTAGCAAAGGGTTCCTGTTCCAGCCTCTGTTTTTCATAGGTGAGCTTTTTTTTGTTGAGAGCTTAATGTTCTCACCAAATTACATTGAGGATAACATTTTCTCTGGTTTTACCAGGGTAACTTAAAGGGCAAATGAAGTTAATTGAAACTGTTGTTTAGTTGTCATTCCTCTGTTTTGCATATATGTCTTTTCTGGGCTAGCTGATTAGGAATATTGTGTTTCAGTAACCACACATGTTTAGGTTTTATGAAGACTCTGGTATCAAACCAGGACTGATAATCAGCTCAGCAGTCCTCAGATTATGACACCATTTATCAAATATGAGCTTTGTATTCATTTAGATGTTGCATAGGTAGTTCCAACTTGAAAACTGTTTATTCAGTTGAAGATAGCTTCAAGCTACTAATTAAAGAACCATTATAGCATATAATCCAATTTTAGATGACTTAATGATTTAACTGATCAAGAATTGCAGATATATTCCACCCTTCTAGCTACATTTTTTTTAAAAGAATTGTCAAGGCTCAGATATGAGGGAACTCATCAGTTCCCGGCAGATTCTGGTACTATATGCTTTGTAGAAAAATTTCCAGTTTGCTTTATTATGTCTGGTTTTCTGTAGAACTGTGCCAGACATGTAACTGCTAAAGATGCAGAAAAAATGTCCACTATGTCTGTTATCATACTCATTACTTTGAAACATCCATTTGGAAAGTACAGAAAGCAAAAGGATTTTTTTTTGTTTTATTTTTTAACTCTAAAATAGTTGATTCTGAGGAAAGATTATCTGTAATGAGAATGTTTTCAGCCAAACCTTTGTTCTGCTTGAATAAGGTAGTTCATCGAAACAAATTTGATTATTGTTTGTGCTTTTTATTCACTTGTTAATGAAGAATATTAAAGTAGAAACATCTTCCAGTTTGTCTTCCAATCTGATACATGCATTTATTAAAATAATTGTATTTTTGTCCTTCCCTGTTACGTGTTCTTTATTTTTTAATGCTGTTTATTTATTTATTTATTTATTCATTTTAATGAGGGGAAGAGAGAAGAAACTGATTTTTTTTTTTATTTTTTTTTTTTTGTCTGTGGTCTGGTGAAAGAATTACAAGAGTCTCGAAAATAAAAAAGGTATCTCCTCAATAAATGAGAGAAGCTGGAGGGCATGTTGTATTAGAATAAGAGCAAAAAGCAGATGTGAAAAGTAAGCTAGGTGCTTGTGCTGGCGAAGTTCCACTGGACCAGGGACTGTGTGGGACAGCCTTATGATCTCCTGTAGTAGAACTTGCATGTTGTTAAGTCCTAGATGTTTATCTTTAATATCACGAATTATGATGAATGATTCTGTAGGTGAGTCACTCAGAGTGGAAATGCATTGCATGGCTTTCTGCACTGACAGTGACCCTGTTTGTTCCTTCTTGGCTACTTTTATTTTGGCCAAGTCCAAAATAAAGGGAATGAGGCAGTAGTGAAACAGACTTCGTATTGTTCTCCTCCTATTTTATTTTACAAACTGAAAGTAGGGCTATTTGTTTGTTTGTTACTCAGGGTTCCAGATGAATGCATCTTCTTGGCCAATGTTTCTCTTAAAAACTCTCAATGGAGCTGAAATGGCACCTGCAGCATTTTTTAAGAAGGTAAGAAGGAAGGGACTGCTAGTAAACAACTTTCTGTTAACTGGTCCATGGTTACATTTTTTTTTAATGAGGATGCCAAGATATTACCCTGTTGTCTGCAGCACAGGAAGGCAAGACTATTATTTAAAATTACTTTGAAGTGGATTGGCAAGCCATAAAGCTAGACAAGAAGCAGTCTGCTTCTAGTCCATTGAGATGGGCATCTCTTCTCCTGAGTTGAGACTTTAAAGTATGGTATGATATTTGGAAAAATTGTGTTAGCTCATTTTTTTGTCTTGTTGATTTAAGAAACAATGCATATAATTTCTTAACAGCACCATATTCATGTGATTGTGCACAGGAGTAAAAAAAAAAAAGAACTAATGGGGAGTAAGAGCCATCGGAATACAGTGGTGCTTGGAAAGGTTTTGTTAAACATTTGCATTGGGTGCATACTCATAATTTAAAATGTAGTGAGAAAGTAGTTGAAAGTAGTAGAAAAAGCTGTTCAGTTTTTTTAAACATGACTTGAGTAAGTTACTGTGAAACATGAAAAATTATATAAAAACAACAGTAATATTGAAATGACTTGTTGATTCAATTTTTGGTCGAGGTGGTAAAACCCTGCCGTTGCATTGAATGACTTCATTTTTGATACTGAGAGTGACATTGACAAGTATGTCAGCAAATCAAACAGTTGGGTTCTGACCTGCAATCACATTGCTTGAGTGTTAACTTTATATAATTATATAATATTTTATATAAGATTATATAATTTTCTGAGGCATGCTGAGCCACACTTCCCTGTGCTAGCCTACCAGCATGTCTGAGAGGTCTTTTGGATAATGAGATTCCTGAGGCTGAGGTGGTAATTCAGGTTCCATCGGGTCATAGCTCCTGCTGTGGGGGTACACTTATGCTCGTCACATTGACTTGATTTTTGTTTTACTTTTGTCCACTTGGAATTGGTCTAAGGCCAACTGGGTTAACAGAGGCCTATAAATAATGTCCAATGCTAATGAATTTTTCATGGATTAATTGGGAGGTGAAGCTTTTACCAGACAGTTATCAGTCCCCAGAAATACCCATTCCCTGCAAACCTCTTCTTCTTTATTAGCATGTAATAATTTCATTTTAGTGTCTTTGCTGTCTTGCTGCCCAGACATAATGTATTGGGTGCAACCTATTGCTTATGTAAATACTTTTAGCAGGATCTTTCTGTCATGGAGAATTTTGCTAATTATCCCAGCTGTGTTTGTGGGAACAGAATCAGGATTTTTATAA
>WEKW01022653.1:0-35046 GCA_013389905.1 Sula dactylatra
GATAGAGGATAGCTTCTTCTGCAACTAAAATGCATAACATTCACATAAAAATCACAAAATGTAAATTTATAACCCTTGGTTTGAGAACTTTCACAGCAGTTGGAGTCCTTAAAGCTTGCATTTATGAGGTTATTTTATACTAAAGTACCCCTCAACGTGTGCCACACTTATCAATGCAGTCACATATATTCCAGACATGTTACAAAATCAAATTCTTATACTCCTCTGTCCACCATTTACTTTGCAAGCAAAGAGTCACCAAAACACTAGTCTGGACTGGTACGGTAAGTCTCCATTGCAACCACAAAGAGGTTGCATCTGTCATCCACCTTCTTCCCTAGCATGAATGGCCCCTGCAGAAATACTTCAGCTAATTCTGTGCTCTGTGGCAACATTACGTATACTCCTATCCCAGAATGATGTTTTACTAAATTAATCCCTGACGTCTCTAATGAAGGTGGTTCTATAATCTCTCGGTGTTGCCTTTCTCTGTACCTAACTTCCTAATGTCTAATTTAAATGTAATTTCCTGCAAATTAACTACTTTTCTACATTTTGGCCTTTTCTCCCTATGGATATGAAGATAAATGAGCCATTTTTTTCTTTGATAACTACTTTTAAGCATTTTCAAAAAGTATTTTCATGCTATCCATCTTTTCCTGATTTAAGCATACCTAGTTCTTTCAAATTTTTCTCATGGACCTTGTTTTCCAAGCCTCTAAATTTCCAAACCTGAATATCCTTCACTATGCTTATGTTTTCCTTACAGTGTGGTACACAAACCAGGACTAACTGGAACAACTGCCAGGTAGGTCTTCTGTACATTATCTGGAATAACATGGTGGGGTTTTTTGTTGTTTTTTTTTTTTTTTCCCTTTCTGTTTTCAACAGTGTCATACAAACGCTTAATAAACAGGTCTTTATTTTTATGTTTTGACACTAACTGTAGTCTACCCAAGTAGCCCATATTTTATCTGAAGACACTTGATTGATTGTTCCCCACAGGAGTTCTTTTGCACTTGTCTGTATTGAATTTCATCTTCTTGATTTCAAGCCACTTCTCAAGATCATTTTGACTTCTAATCCTATCTTCACAAGTGCTCATACCCCTCCCAGTCTGGTTTTATCTGAAATTTTTACAAATGTTCTCTCCTCTATCATCCTTGCTGTTAGCAAAAGTAATGAAGAGAATTATTTCCCTAGCTGAGGTCCCAGTGGGATCCCATCTGAAATGTCATCCCAGCTAGTTGATAACTAAATTTCAAAGAGAGTTTTAAGCAATTCTGCATACAACCCATGATGGTTGCATCTGGACAGTGCTTCCCTGGCCTGTTTACAAACCCTTCATTGGGTCAAAATCTTGCTAAAATCAAGATGAATGTCATTTGTTCCTTCCTACTTCCTCACTGTCTGTAACCATCAGAATAACTTTATTACAATGTGATCACATCTTTGGAAGCGTACTAAGTTTATAGGCACAGAATGGAGAATTCATTATAGGAATATTGTTGAGTGAAGTCCTAGGCTGGAAGGAAACAAAACCCCTCTTATTCAAATACAAAGACTGCAGCAAAAAGATTGGCCACGTCTTTGCTGTAGCTATGGTTTGTTGTTCTTTTGCCCAGTTTTCCTTTTTCTCTCACTCTTGACCTCTGGCAACACAAGTCAGAAAATACCTGTGTTGGAATGAGTGTCTCACTGGTGTCTACCCATGTCACTTTATGGATGTTGATTATATGCATCTGTGCAGCTTTGCATTTGTTGTGTACTTCCCAAGACCCTGCAGGCAACCAGTAAACCATTATTAGAAGGCTGTAGGCATAGATACTCTGTTTCGTAGTCATGAGGCAAAAGGTCTTAAGAGTGATTTTAGGGCTGTTTTCAGAAAGCTAAAGCAACGTGTTAAGAAACAGATTTCTTTGAGTAAAATGAATTTGTGTGGGCATGAGAGAAAGATTCATGACAAATATCTCTGCATGCATTGTGTCTTTGCCCTGTTGCACAGAGTAAACACAGAGTATTAACAAGCCAGATTGTCAAGTGACAAACAAGGCAAGCTTGCAGACACATTTCTGTGTTCAACTGACAGTGGAAGTTCTCATGGGTGTAACCAAATGGTGGTAGGGCAGAGGATATTACTGTGACCTGGTTGTAGACATACAATGGCTTCCTACGCACAACAAACTTCACAAGGTAGGTAAAGGTACGTGATAGGAAGTGAAATCCAATACAAAATGATTTCAGTAATTTCTTTGTAGCAAGTTTTCTTGATGGTGGCAGTTTCTCAACACTGCAAAGCCTGCACTGTCCAGACTGTGCTAAGAGCTCCCTGTGGACTCTGAGCTAGTTTCTTAAAGCATGCAAAATGCTGCCCTTTCTGCAGGCATTTTATCCTGGCTGTGTCTGAAAGGTCACTAAAAGTGTCGTGCGACACATACATTCCTGGCAGCAGTAACATGAGAGGAATAAAACAAGGATCATTAGCTGAATGGCTACAGAGGCTTCCATCCTTAACCTCATCCATCAAACACATTTTTGACTGTTCTATTTTACATTCATCTTACATGTCACTGTTATCAGAAGTGGCTCTTTTGTCATGTTTTGCTTTAGAAAAAGCACACATGCATATAAAAACAAACACAGAATCCCATTCCTTTGAAATATTGGGTGCTGAGATGCTTATTTTCCTAGCTGGACTTGAATAAGATAACAACAGTACTATTTATTTGTAAACTGTGTTACAAGAAATTCAGCCAGGGTGCTTTCTTCCTTTGCTGGTGTTAAGGGGCTTGTCAGGCATATGACTGTGGTTACAACTGTAGCACAAACAGGATGTATGGCTCAAAATAGGGACATATTTTCTATTACTAAGTACCCACAGGGATGTGAAGTTTCAGCCTTTGCTTACAGTCCCCACTATCTCTGTTACATATCAGGACAGGACGAGAGGCATAGATGGGTTTCTGATTTTTCAATTCTTGAAGTTAGTGGTATATAGAGGGACCATTAAACTGGGATGCACAAAAAAGACCCCATTAGCATGGATATGCATATGGGAGAAGGGACTCTACATAACTAGCAGAAGAAGCAATGAAACTGAAGAAATCAACAGATGGACAAAGAGAAAGGAAGCAGTGTAGAATAAAAGAAATAACATCTTCCTGTAAAGAACAAAAGGAAAGATACTGAATAGAAACCAGAAGACTAGACACTATTCTCCTCATAGAAATTTTCCTCTGTAAGATATATATACAGAAGCATAAAAATTCAGGTCCACAGCTAATATATATATTTGTAGCTTCAGTGACTTCACTGAAGCAATGATAATTTACATTAGCTTAGGATCTGACCCAAAGAGTCATTTAGGGCATATGTGTATAGAAATGTGACTGATGCTATGGCTTTCCTTGCATTTTAGTAGGCATGCAAAAATCAATGCAGACTCGATATGAAAGGATATAGAATTTAAGGAATGAGGAGGGAGATGAGTAGCTTTATCTGCAAAGAAAAGAAAAGGGAAATGTTGGGAAACAGCCATGTACTTGGCCAACCTGTGACCCGCAGTATGGATGAATTCTTGACTGCTTTCAAACCCTCTCCTTACTTTGTTTATTTGCTACTAATGTTTGTTTTGCTCATTATCTCACTCCTATCCTTGAGCATGCAGCCCTGTCTCTCAGCAGTCAGTGTACTGCCAGCACTCAACCCTGCCTTCACCACAGCACCCACTTCCTGCATGTGGCTCCTTCTTTAAAAGTGAAAATGTCTTTGGTAGTAATTCTGTGGTGAGGATGACTTCTATCACTGATTCCTCCTCTCCTCCTTCACTTTGTCCATGTCCCCGATGAAGCAGCCTGGGTTCCGTCCCAGACACCCCCTTCACCTCCTCATCTGCTTCCTTCCTCCCATCTCCACTTGTTTCTCTCCACACCATCTCTCCCATTTCTTTATGAGCAAATTGGTAAAGTAGTCCTCCTTTCTTCAGTTTGCCAGCCTTTTTCACTCCTTCTTTTACAGTTCATTTCCCCTTCTCTCTTACTACAGTCACAGGAATTTTGTCCTGTAAAACCTGTGCTTGTCCCAGTGACAGACTGTACTCTTGATCTCTTTTTTTGCGTTTCCCTCCCAATACAAATAATGTAAATTCCTTTCATAAGAAAAACAACCCCACCCTTATCCCTTCTTGTTCCATTCTCTCTTTCTCCCCTGATGGTTTCAAACACTTTGTAGAGCTACTTTCCTCCACTTCTGTAGAAGATTTTCTCCTATCTTGTGTTCAGTCCCTTGCAGGCAGATGGAACCGCAGTCAGATCACCTCACCTCTTCCTATCCAAATTTGGGTACTGGCAACCCAGCTCACGCAGTCCTCTCCATGGTCATCCAGCCACCTTTTGCACAGCTGCTGCTCTCCTTCCTGAAACCTTTACCTCACCAGCCTCTACTCTCTCCTCTGCAGGTGCTCACTTTTCTCCTCTCATCACTCATTTCCTTTCTTGATGGTTCTCTCTCCAGCATGCTGCCGGAGTCCCATGAGCAGAAACCTCTGCCTTTTATTTTTCTCCACCTCCTGTAAACTGGGTAGTCGTACTTGCAAACACAGATTCTGCTGTCACCGGCTCTCTGAGGTGTCACGGGGTACCTGGCTTGTGCTCACTCTGCTCCTTCTATATAAACTGAAATCTCAGCCTCTCTCTGTGATATTTACCCATGGATAATTAAACATCAACTCCACTTCAGCATGGCTAAAACCAGAACTTTTAGTTGCTCCTCCCTAACCTTCTTTGCTATCTCTCATAGTGAACGAAGGCACTTGTATCCTGAAGTCTGCCTGTCGCTTGAGGATATAAGTTAGATGTCAAATTTGGTTTGGACCATGCACGATTTAATTTCCAAAGATTATTTTTGCATATTGAAGAGGAAGACTTTTCTATCTGTTGACACAGCTATAACATTTACCCAGGGCTCTCAGTGTCAAACACCACAATCATTCCTTTTTTTGGAACTCACCAAATGTGGAGTTAAAGGAATAAAAGCTCCAGGACTCATCTCTTTGGCTAGGTTACTCCTCTCTGCATCCTGCTATTGATTTCATTTTTCATATTACATAAAGTAGAAGCTAAATCTTTTTACATTTAAAGCTTTTTGTGGAGATTCCACATTAATTTCTCCTCCTTCCATTTCTGAAAGCTACATTCTGTCCCCCTGCTGCCAGCTTGACCTCCATACTTGCAAAATTTCCAAACACTTTATCTCCTTGTGAGAATTTCTTCAAAAACAGTTCTCTCATTATTTTTCCTAAAACTCTTCTTTGCTCTGTTGGCAATAAATAGGTTGACAATGAACTTATATTCCTGACTACAATAGTGAATAATATTTGCTCATAGTTTCCTTGTGCTCACTTTCTGCCTGTATCCACCAGTTGCCTGTTGTCTAATACGTAGATTACAAGCTCCAAGAAACAGGGCTGGCATTCATGTTTGTACAGTGCTTGGCATCATGGTAGTCCTTAAATATATTCATGAATCTAAAGCACTAGAATAATATTAAAAATTTACAATTACCCATGACAAAGGTGATACCATTTTAAAAGTGCTAACGACCAGGGAAGCGTATGTGCATGTGCACATGGATGCTTCTTGCACATGCATGTCATGACTGAACATATTTCCCATGTGGTATAGCAGAGAGAGAACACGTGGTGTACATGTGCTACATCTGACATGTGAGGTCTTAAACTCATGTACACTGGCTCTGGAGACCAAAGACTTGACTCGCTGGACTCAGGCCTTAGAGGTGCAGTGATTAAACTTCACTGCCACAGCAAGGAACTCCACTGCACAAGTAACTGGGAGAGAGGAGAGATGGCAAACAAACTACAGCTAATAACATCACTGGAGGCACTGTTGGTGCAGAGCGAGTATGTGAGATAAGAAAGAGCTGTGTACAAATGCTGGCAGCTAGGAACTGGCCAAACTCAGAAAAAATGGAGGGGACTAAAATTAGGCTTGGTTTTAATAACTTCGGAAATGACTTATGGGAAAAAAATATACAAGAACATATGGGGACACCCTTGGTCCTGCAGCTTTGCCAGTGTCCTGCTACCCTCCTTGCTGTTTGGTGAAGACAATTCCAAACACTTTAGTGTTGCTGCCTTTTATGCTGTGAGCATGGCTTGGTGGCTGTTCCACATAATAGCACACAGAAGGAGGTTTGCTTGAATACAATCTCAATAAAGTTTGTTTACAATGATAATGAAACATTATTGTTCTTTGTGTTGAGTGCACAGTGGTTTAGACTCGCAAAACAGGATAGAGCCAATCCCCGGCAAAACAGGGGGAAGGAGGGCATCTGCCAACACGTGAGGCTGTGCCCTTCCTGCCAGCACAGGAGGGTTCAGAAATGGCATATGGACTTGGACACTCAGTCTGGTTCTTGCGGTGCAATGAAGTGCATTTCTGCCAAACAGCTGGTAACTACCCATAAGTGCTCTTAGCTCACCCATTTGCAAGGTGAAACTAAAAGCTTGGATTTTTAAACCGTAACCTCATGGCATTTCTGAGACCTATGATATCCACAGAAGCAGCAAAGGAAAACCCCTACACAAATTTCAGTGGAGTTTCTTAGCTCAGATTCTGCCTCACTGCTACTATTTCCATGCAGTTTATTTTTATAATAGTCAAAATTATTCTGTAATTTTTTTGCTTCACAGGGGCTTTCCCTCCAGTTTCTTATCATGTTTCTTGTTGGGTAAGGGCTTGCAGTATCTTCTTTTGTCTCTGTTGCTGCTGATCCCCTGGCTAATCTTTGATCAACCCTTCTGAGATAGGATGTAGGACTTAGAAGGTACACAGGTTTGTGAAACCTGGTAAGCACCACCTGGTGCCACCACCCTTACAGAGGTACTGACAGGGACCTTGGACTGATACTCCCTATATTTAGGACCAAGCAGGGAAGCAGATATTGCATTCAAGGCGAGCCCAGCTCATCGTTGTACCCAGCAGAAAACACCGGGATGGATGATGCTGAGGTTCCAGAAATTAGAGAAGCTAAAATACATCTCACACTCACAGGAGCAGAAGGGTCTGGCCAGTGGCAGAGCCTCAGGGCAGGAGGTGAGGAAGACTATGCTCTGTAGCAATGCCTCAGCAAAGCAGGGCTGGCCAGCAGCAGGAACCATGTCAGGGAGGTAGGAACCAGAATCATTGGCCAAGCAGAAAGGAGCCAGGATGAAAGCAGCCAGCAGTAACCAAGCAAGGGAGGCACAAGCGAGGCTTTGGCAGCTGAAGGCAGAAACAGGGACCAGGAATAGGGGAGGCAAGAGCAAGAGCCAGAGGCCAGGAGGAGATGCCGGGAGCATAGCTGCAGTGATGAGAAATACAGGACTGAAATGGTCAGGCTGCCTTTTATGTCTGATAAATGCAGTAAACCTGTCAAGCTTATAGTCCTGGAAATAGGGTTCAGTCAGGTAGGCTGCCATGCGACTTCTGCAAGGCTTTGCAAAGCTTGTCCAAGCTTGCAGTGGGGCTTGTCCAATGCCCAGTAAAGAGTCTGTAAATGACCTCCACTCAGCTATGAGAACATTAATAGTCTGAAGAATATATCATTCTTCTAAACTGGACAGACCTGGACACTCCTGGATAATAGGCATTTGCTTTCAAATTTTCGTGCTTGAGTACTGAGCAAAAAAATATACCCCTGAAATAGTTTTTGACTGACAAATCATTCTAAGAATTAAAGAAAATGTGGGGTAGACTAAATTATCATAGAAGTTAACAAATGAATCATTAGGAAAAATTGTTCTTAGCCAAATCATTGCTATGGGCAAGCAATAAAGAGAGGAAAAAAATTAAAAAAAAAAAGGAAAAAGAAAATGCCTGGGGCAGTGGCCTCCAAGTGTGACCACCACACTAATAAATTACAATAAGAGTCATTAGTAGGTGCAGCAAAGTGGAGAATTAAGGCCCAACTCTATGAAAGCTAACAATCCAATGCTAATGAAGACCCATCTAGATATTTAAAAGGAAAAATAATAAGGAAAGCTTTAACAGAAGGCATGCTGATAAAAATAATTTAGTAGAAAGCTATGTTCCATGCATGTAAGAAACTGCAAGGAGCTCACGTTGACTGTCTCAGCAGGGGAGACACCAAGAGGCTGTGGGCAGGTGTCCTTTTCAGGGCCACTGGAAATGGTTAATGAGGCTAGTCCACCCGCAGCCACTCATCACCGCTCCTCTCTGAGATGTTGCTGTCCTTCAGTCCAGACTGAGCTTGGCTGGCCAGGACCTGCTCTGTTACACCCGCTTATTTTGGCTGAACCCCCAGGGAGACAGCCAGCTGCTCTCAGAAGCTGGGAAACTGGGGTGGGGAAGGGTCCTGGCAGCCCTGCACGGCTGCCTGCGGGCTGCTCGTCCACCTGCGCTCAATGGGGCCCGAGCTGCCCTCCTTTCGTCAGCGTGAAGGAGGAGATGCTCCTCCAGGCACAGCATGGAAAGGCCTGCCTCCAAAGCCTGCTCTCCACATTCAGTGCAAAGTAGCAATAGACTCACATTAAAATGAAATCTTTCACTGGCATCAAAACAAATCATGATGGTCTGCCTGAAACCATTTTCCATGCAATTTTCATCCTGTGGAAAGTCTCAAATTTTGCTGATTTTTCCTGATTTTTTTTTGCTGATTTTTCCTGATTGTTGAGTATAAGTTTTGTTTATTTATCAATTTTGAAACATCTCCATGGCCAGGAAGACCATGTCCTGCTCAACTGCGGCAACAATCTGAGCATCTCTTCAAATCATCTGCGGCTTTTGTTGTCAGAACCGTCATAAGTTATTACCTCATTTCTGCTACCAGTTTGATGCAACCATAAGGGACATTGTTTCATGATCTGGACTTCTTTATGTTTCTCTTCTGAAACAATTAATTCATGACAAGACAAGTAATATTTTCAAAATGTTTTGGTATGGAATGTATCTGGCTTCATAAAAGGGATGTTAACTCCTCATTCCCTTTTCACATGTGTGGATCTTTTCCATTACTTCTGCAACTTGTCTTTCTTGAAAAGATAAAACATGAGTTGTGAATAGTTAAAAAAAAAATGATGCAAGGTAAGTGTATCACCCTGGTTGTTACAATGCATTGATTTTATTAAGCAGTATCCCATTGTGATGAGCTGCTGGAATGGAAATGCTACTTCCTTCAAGCTCTACATTATATTATTTAGACATTTTTTAAACTTGAGGTTGACAATCACCACAGGAGGCGGTGATGGATGCAGGGGTAGTGGCAGGGAAGACAGTGAGGGAGAAGAGAAATTATCATAGACAGAACCAGCGACACCACCATTTTCCCCTGCGTGATTTTATTTATATATTTGCCTCATACCACAGCCCTGTCTCCTAGGGATTCCTTGAACATCAACTTCATTAGTTACGAAAGCAGCAATCCATAACCAATTTCTTTTCATGTCAAGCTTGTTCATGTATAAACCCAGCCCTTTTGTTGGAAACATTTGCAATTAATCCCACAAACAAAGAAAATGCAAATCGTACAGTCTACCCTAAGCAACCCTTCTGACTCAAGGCCCTGACCACCATCTATTATACACTAAAATGAATTGAAATTCCCACTTTGAGTCTAACCTAATTTTCTAGTGATAATAGGCATGGATTCCCAGAAGCATTCTATGCATCTAGATAGTAACATCCTAATTTCCTTTCCTGGTAAATGTTTTAAATAAGATTTTAGCACCAAAGGAAATTAACCTTTAAATTAATTGTAATTATAAAATGCCATCACTGATTTTGTCTTCAGACTAATTACTTGCTATTATTTAAACAAACTGCACCTCCTCAGAGCTTTAAGTTTGTTTCTCTCTCTGCAATGCAGTGCCAAATGATCACAGACCAGGCTGTGTAATGTCTGCCAAGCCCTATGACACCTTGGACCGCTCAGGTCCTTTTGCATCTTGAATGCAGACGGTTTTAGTTGTCATATCTTCCCACCATAGGCTTTCCCCTCTGTGCTTCAGCCTTGCACTCTGCAGCTCAGACATTTTCAGCCTGTGCTTCCTAACCAGTGAGCATGCCTTATGGGATGTGGAGCGCCTGTGCTCTGCACCGGTGAGAATGAGATGCTCAACACCAGCCTTCTGCTCTGTGAAAGGTCCCCTCCAAGACAGGACATGACTGGAAATAATGACACAGGAACCAGCTATTGATATGTGCAAAAGGTTGATGATGTACAGCCATCTCAGTGAATTTCCCAAATGTTCCTGGTGGCACCATGGCTTTCCAAGACAGCTCTCTTTAGAATGACAAGCATGAGGCAGCACCATGGGATTTCAAAGGCCTCTCTCCCTCCATGCTTCCATTAGCATCCTGACAGCCGAAGGCATCCCATTTCCCTCCCTCTGGTTTACTTAGTTCATGTAGCAGTCACCACACTAAATGAAACAAGTAAATGGAAAAAGCTTCTAATTTAGCCACGGGCTGTAAACTGGAGAGTGCAGCTGAACAAAAACAAGCTGTAGCTTCAGTTTTTGTAGCCTGTTCACTGAATTCTCATTCATGAATGACGTGTTCAACAGTTGGAGAACAATTGTGTTTTAAATATTGGCTTGTATTTGTTCCTACGCTTATTTGATCCTACATTCCTGCTGCAGACTGCCTAGGCTGTCCCTAGCATTAACCAAATAAGTCAGACCAGTGATTCACCCTCTTGTGCGAGAGGTGTCTACCACAGATAGGGCAAATTGCTCTTTGGAGTTACAACCCTGCCTCCATTGACCGTGGTAGAAATTTTGATTGTTACTTTAAACTGCAGGCCTGATCACACGCGGCTGTAGGTCTGTGATATGAATACTATCCTTGACTTTTTGTAGCATCAGTGAGGGGCCCAAAAATGCAAATGTGTTTCTCCTTATTGTACCACTATTCCTTTATGACAGATTCCACTTCTATTATTTCGATGATGTAAACGGTTTGAAGATGCAGAAACCCCCTCCCACCTACCAAAAAACAATCACAAGTGCTGTCATATTCCCCCGTAAGCTGAGGGAGGCAGTTGATGATGGTCTATAAAACCTGTGGCAGCATGGAAAAAGTGAAGATGGAAAAGGCAAAGATGGAATGACTACTTGGCCTGGTTTTGGCTGGGTTAGAGTGAATTTTCTTCTTAGTAGCTGGCATAATGCTGTGTTTTGGACTTAGTATGAGAATAATATTGATAACACACTGATATTTTAGTTGTTGCTAAGTAGTGCTTACACTAGTAGAAGACTTTTTCAATTTCCCATGCTCTGCCAGGTGCACAATAAGCTGGGAGGGGGCACAGCCAGGACAGTTGACCCCAACTGACCAAAGGGATATTCCATACCATGCAACAACATTCTCAGCATATAAAGCTGGGGGAAGAAGAAGAAAGGGGGTCCATCAGTGCTGGTCACTTTTTAAGTACCACCTCCTAAGAGCACAGAAGCAGGCAATTCCAAAATGTAGGAAGTCAGGCAGGGGAGGTAGAAAGCTGGCTTGGCTGAGCAGGGATCTTTTTCTAGAAATAAGGCGAAAAAAGAAAGTATATGGCCAGTTGAAACAAGGTCAGGCAACATGGGAGGACTACAGAGATGCTGTTTGCCACTGCAGGGTGGAAATTAATGTGGCCAGAGATCAATTAGAGTTGAAGCTGGCCAGTACTGTGAGGGACAATAAAAAGGGCTTTTTCAAATATGTTAATGGCAAAAGGCAGGCCAGAAATAACATTGGCCCATTACTTGATGAACATGGTCATCTCACAAACAGGGACATAGACAAAGCAGAGACGTTTACTGCTTTCTTCGCCTCGGTCTTCAACACTATTGATGGGGTCAGGGACCCCCAGAGCCCTGGGCTAGAGAACTATGACTGTGGGGATGATAGACTCCCAATCAACCCCGAACTTGTGTTGGACTTGCTGCTCCAGTGGATCCCTATAAGTCGATGGGGCCTGCTGAGATTCATCCAAGGGTACTTAAAGAGCTGGCTGATGTCATAGCAAGATCTCTCTCAATGATTTTTCAATGGTCTTGGGAATCTGGGGAGGTCCCTGTTGACTGGAATCTGGCAAACGTTGTCCCAGTCTTCAAGAAGGGCAACAGGGATGACCCCGGTAACTACAGGCCTGCCAGTCTCACTTCTGTGCCTGGCAAAATTATGGAGAAGATTATTCTGGGAGTTATTGAAAATCACTTGAAAGACAGTGCTGGTCCTAGCCATCACGGGTTCACAAGGGGGAAGTCCTGCTTAACAAACGTAATTTCTTGCTGTGTCAAGGTTACCCACCTGGTTGACCAAGGGAAACCACTCAATGAAATTGTTTTGGATTTCAGTAAAGCTTTCAATACTGCCTCTCACAGTATCCTCTCGGACAAAATGTCCAGCGTACAGCTGGATAAACACATAATGCAATGGGTGAGCAATTGGCTGATGGGTCGGGCTTAAAGGTCCATAGTAAATGGGGTTATATCGGGCTGGCGGCCAGTCAGTAGTGGGGTTCCGTAGGGATCCATCTTAGGTCCAGTACTGTCTAATGTCTTCATAAATGACTTGGATGCAGGACTTGGAGGATACTAATTAAGTTGGCTGATGACACAAAACTGGGAGGAGCTGTTGACACTCTTGAGGGTAGAGAGGCTCTGCAGAGAGTTCTAGACATATTAGAGAGCTGGGCAATCACCATCCGTCTAAAATTTAGCAAAGGCAAGTGCCGGATTTTGCACCTGGGGCACGGCAACCCTGGATGTACATACAGACTGGGGAACAAGAGGCTGGAGAGCAGCCCTGAGGAGAGGGATTGGGGGTTCTGGTCGACGGCAAGTTGAACATGAGCCAACAGTGTGCCCTGGCAGCCAAGAGGGCCAACCGTGTCCTGGGGTGCATCAAGCACCGCATTGCAGCTGGTCGAGGGAGGTGATGGTCCGGCTCTACTCTGCACTGGTGTGCCCTCAGCTTGAGTGCTGTGTGCGGTTTTGGGTGCTACAGTATATTAAAGATACAAAGCTACTATGGNACAGGAAGATGTGCCACAGGAGGTTTAGGTTGGATATTAGGAGAAGGTTCTATACCCAGAGGGTGGTGGGGCACTGGAACAGGCTTCCCAGGGAGGCAGTCACGGCTCCAAGCCTGACAATATTCCAGAAGCACTTGAACAATGCCCTCAGAGACATGGTGTGAATTTGGGGTTGTCCTGTGCAGGGACAGGAGTTGGACTCAATCATTCTTGTGGGTACCTTCCAACTCAGGACATTCTATGATTCTGTGATTCTATGATTCTATGTTTGGAGTGATGGTGTTTGTCTTCCCAAATAACCGTTACACATGATGGAGCCCTGCTTTCCTGGAGATGGCTGAACACCTGCCTGCCGATGGGAAGCAGTGAATGAATTCCTTGTTTTGCTTTGCTTGTGTGTGTGGCTTTTGCTTTACCTATTAAATTGTCTTTATCTCAACCCATGAGTTTTCTCACTTTTACTCTTCTGATTCTCTCCCCATCCATCTGGGAGAGAGTGAGCGAGCAGCTGTGTGGTGCTTAGTTGCTGGCTGGGGTTAAACCACGACACCACTGTTTTCCAGAGAAAGACTCAGGACACATTACACAAATGGTAGGTGCAAAACTAACAAAATTTATAGCTGAGGTGCCGGAACTCCTTCTCTCAGGAGGCTGTGTTTGATAAAAATGTTTTTAGTTCAAACATAGGAGTACACTTTCAGGAAGAAAAGGTCATAGTGGGCAATGAAACACAATGAGACCATTTCTGGCTAAGGAGGTCCCTGAAATGCAAATTACAGTCAGGATTTTTGGGCATCCACGAACTTGCTGTGTTTTTATATGCCTGTATGGCACATAGATATGGAAGTAAGCATCAGATGTTCTTCATTGCTGGATATTGGGTATTGGGCTGGATAGACCTGGTACCTCCTTCCTGTGCTGTGTTAAACAGGTGTAACAGATAACTCTGCGTTGGTAGGGCTGCAGCTTACACCGCAGCTTGGTGTCACCTTTCAGCTGGGGGGGAAGAGACCTGCCAGGCTGCCCAGGACAACAACCTCCAGAGATGCATTCAAGCCCAGCCTTGATGCAGAAAGATGGTTGCAATCATCTCAGCCATCTCCCTCAGCCTTAGTTCCTGTTTCTTTCCTATCTTTCTCCTGTCCTGGTAGTGTCAGAATTTACAGCCATGTTCACCATTCACCAAAATGGGAAGGGAAATAAAGAAGCAGAATTAATAGCCAAACGTTTGCTACTGGTTTCTCTCTGTCTTTGTTTTAGAGATTTTTAATCAGGGATGGAAGCAGAGGTATTATTTCTCTGTACTGTCTTGCTAAGCCGATTGTGAAAAGCATTTGGCACAGAAATAAAGTGATACCCAAGCATATTCTGCACTTCAAGAGTGCCTTTCATCCCAGAAGCTCAAAGTTATGAAGCAACATGCCTGTGAATTTGTCCCTGTCATTATTTCCCATTTTGAATATGGGAAACAGAAGTATGGAGAGGTTAAATAACCTGCCCAGAGGTGGAAGGCAGCCTGTAACAGAGCTACAAATAAAAGGCTTTTCTACCTATCCCATATGTTTGTCAAAATTTCACACCTCTGACAACTAATGAATTTAATATTGTCTTTTAAAAGAAAATCTTTGTCATCACCTTCATACTTCGCAGGTCAGGCCTAGGATCCCAGAGTGGACTGTTGTTTGGCACTGAGTTTATTGGCACATAATTGCTATGCTGTACTGCTTATGGGCAGATATCCCCTATCTGCAGTATTGTCTTCTTGAATGTTTTCAGTAATTCAAATAGAATCTTGAATTCAAGCTTTTATGGGGGGTGTGAAATAATTTTAAAGGGTTATCTAGAGCTTTACTGCTGTGCCAGACATCCCCAAAAGCTGGGCTCAAGGGAATATGCAGCAAAAATCTATTTAACCCAGCTGTAATTTCTTTTGCTTTGCAGTTTACCTGGAAACAATGCCAAGAGAAAAGGAGATAGTGTATGCGGAAGTTGGATCCGTGCTAGCATGAGATAGTGCAAACATTGTACCTCATGGTAGTCAGGGAACAGTCAGACAGGCCATATTTATTCTCTGATTGCCTTGCCATTGTGTTAAGGTAGGTAAATGCTGTTTCTTCTCCCTGTCTGGGTCTGCAAGGGAACCTTCTGGATTAGGATTTCCCCATGGGACACGGACTGAATTGGTGATTTTCTCTAGGCTGGGGTTCCTTCCCAGCCAAAGCTGACCCCCTAAATAACAAGCCAGTCCCCTTTTCCTCAACAGAACCTGCAAGGTGAGAGCAGAATTCCCACTTCAGTAACCCACGTTTCTTTTTTAATTGCTTACAGACAAAAAGTCCCAGGATAATGCTGCTTTATTGCTTATATTCCAGGGTTTTCCACAAAATATCTGTATATTTAATAACATTTTAAAAAATACATTGAACTTTCTTTTAGTAAGGCAGTAAAAGCTTATAGCAGGGAGCCAAAATGCTAGTGAGGAAATGCACATTAAATAAATGTTCCAATGTTATTAAAAATAATGTGCAGCCTTTGAAAATTGCAGGACTAATATGATTTTGGAAAAAAAAAATGAAGCGCTCCAGTAAGTTTACAGCCATTGAATGCCTCCAAGTAATGATTGTTGCTGACATTTTCATGCTTTATTTTTAATTGTTGCAGCTAATACTGCTAATGAGGTAAGAATGACAATGGCTTAGGCATACCACTGGCAATAATGAAAAGGAGAGCATTGAGTTGGCAGCAGCCCTGCTGGGCACCCATCCTGCCTCATCTTTCCCAGATGGAGACCCAAGGCACTCCAAGCCCCAGAGTTCCTCCTCCCTATGCAGCCACAGGAAACACGATGCAGAAGGGACCTTTGGGAGTGACAAACCACTGACAAGAGAAGTAGCTGGGGAAAAGCTGCCCTTGCGTGACCCTTGGAGATGGGTACTGCAATTGAGCTCCAGTGAACCCAGCGTTAGAGAGCTTGGGACTGTACAGGAGAAAGCAGCTTCCTCATTAATCCTTGTTGCAGAATTAACCCAAAGCACATCATTCTCATGAAAGGTAGTGTCGACTTGTGCTTTGATTTAGGGGGCCTGCTGCTGAATTTATTTGGTGTGTGAGTAATTAAAACCTCTAGACTTGCTGATTCAGCCCTAGCTATGACCCTGATTTGGTCACTGTATTGTTCTGTTCCTAATCCTTTAGTGAGGTTAGAGCAGGTTAATCTTAGTGAAATGTTTGCCTAATTCTACCCTCACTCATTTGTTCTCTTAATAAAATCTGCATAAAGAATGGTGAAATAGTAATTCTTTCAGCTTGTTCCAATTACTCTGAGAGCAAGGCTAATTCATCTGAAGCAGTTTAAGAGCAACTTGATTGTGTTTCTGCAGTTGAGGCTCTGTGCCAACAGAAGATGAGGTACCTTCTCTGCTCTGGAGCAGTGTTGATATGTTCCTCTGGTTAAAATCTGGAACATGCCCCTGGCCTGGCTTTTGGATGTGGCATGACTTTTTGCCTAGTCTCATGCCACGCTGCCTGCTCCTGCCAGGCTTAGTGTTTCTGTCTCTTTTGCTCTCCTTCTGGACTGCTGTTGCTCCCATGGCCCATTAACAAAGCAGAAGAAATGGAATTGAGTGTATGGGTGTTCACCATGTCCATAATGAGATGCAAAAGGCTTTTTCTGTTGGCCCTGCCTCATCAGAAAGGCTTTTTCTATTGTCTCTGTTTCATTGGACTTGGAGTTAAATGCCCCTTTGATGTGACCCAGTATGGTTATCCTTATGGTCCTTTGTGATCACAGTGAGGCATCCCATTTTTACAGGCATGGGTGGTCCTGAAAACTAGAGATCTAGATTCCTCCTGTGATGTCTGTGAATATGGAGGTGGATAAGAAGACAGCAGTGTCCCTCTGTTCTTCACAGACCACTTCAGAAGCTGGGAAAGCAGGGCAGTGGTGTGGGAGAGTTGCTTTTTGGTGACTGATTTTACCAGAGGATCTTTCACAACTGACATATTTTTAGCACACAGAGTGAACACCAGCTGCCAATCTGTATGCAAATACAACCCCAGCCTCACCGCTTACCAGGTATGGATGCTAGGCAGGGGTTGGTGGGCAGCAGAGTATGCTTTTTTCTGCTATGCTAGATGTCCAGCAAGTCTGGGGGAGGCAGTACACCATGAGCAGGAGGGGTGTCTTCATCCCTCTGTGCCACAGATCTTGCTCCGTAGCAGCATGCAGGGGTGAGGAACTGAAAAAGTGGAAGAAGAGACTATGGGAATTGAAACGCAGCTAGGGGATCTGAGGTGACCTCAGACCAAAGACCCTCATATGCAGGAAGTTCTAGGAATGGCTCTGGGACATATTCCACTTTTCCTGAAAGCTTTTCTCCTTCGCTCACTTGGTCTGCTTGAGATGACCCCATCTGTGAAAGTACTGAGGAAGTTACGCTTAGGCATCTTCCTCTGGATTATAAATACTAGCTAACATGGCATCCATAAGGGATACATTACTTCACAGAGAGCACGACAGATGGATGTGTTTCTAAAAGGGAGGGAAAAGGTGAGAAAGCATATCTAAATGGAAATAAAAGAATCTAAAATTAAACCTGAGCAGGGGGTATCTGTACGGACTGCAGCCCCCGGCTGTCACAGCAAGTGGTCGGCACATGTCCCAGTGGATGTCTGAGCAAAGAGAGAACAAGAATCATTCTTACTCTCTGCTACATGCAGCGTCTCAGTAGAAATTAAAGCTGCTTTAATTTTATGATACCTTGAGGGGCCAAATCTGATCTGAATGTTATTGCAGTGTTGGGATGAGTCACCCACAGAAGTTCCCTTTTTCTGTTTTTTTCTGGCCATGCTTCCAGACCTCACCCGAGGTGAGGCTACGGAACCTGAGCTTGTGCTGGCTTTATTGCACTGGGTGGGGATTCACCCCAGTACATCAGAACAATGCTCGCAGATGGGTAAGATGGTTCTTTGGCTAGAAGAGGAGGCCTGGCTGAGGTGTACTAACATATGTAATAAGAGCCTCAAAATAGGCAAGATGACAGCAAGAAAAGGTTCAAAGAATCATGACAGTCTATGGCTTCTGAACAACAGGAAACTCCTGCCACAGTGAGCAGAAAACAATACCATATTGGCTGCGGTGCTTTGCTGCCAGGAATGCCTCTTTACAGACCACAGAAGA
This sequence comes from Sula dactylatra, assembly GCA_013389905.1. Lineage (NCBI taxonomy): Eukaryota > Metazoa > Chordata > Aves > Suliformes > Sulidae > Sula > Sula dactylatra. Next base: position 18,218 of record WEKW01022653.1, read on the forward strand.
AATCTCTCAAACGTGCTCCGACTTCTGCGCTTGTTTGGTGAACCAAGTCACAAGTCCTTTCCTTGCTTTTTACTCATATCATGCCCTAAAGCATTACAGAAGGGTGAAAAAAGGATTTAAGCCCATGGAAGAGAGGGCAGAATAATATTAAATGGGATTTTGTTTTGGGGGGCAAGGAATCACTCTCCTCCAGCTCTGTGGATAGTGAATACACTCAATGGGAAAGTAGGAGAAAGATCATATCCCTGGGTCCTTCCCTAAAAACACAAGACCTATTTGTGACATACCCCTGCTCCACACACTTGTCCCAAACTCTTTTTACTTTCATGCCTTCCTCGCCTCCACAGAAACACAAAGACAACTGAAATGAGCATGGCTGGAAAGACCTCCGATGTGTGGTGTGATTTCGGCACTAAATCTCCCCTTGATGACTCACAGTGGCACCGTATTGCCAATAGATTATAGGGTTACAGCTATTTTCTACGCAGGAGAACAGACAAAGGAATCCCCACCAGCCCCAGCAATGCTCTCAATCAAATAAAACCCCTTTAGCTTCCTGTTGCAGAGCTCTCTCTAGGATTCATGTATATTTTATCAAAGTTACATGCAGTCCTGATACTTGTTTTGAAAGTGCTTTAGTATGAATCCCAAGATGTACTGAAATGCAGCAATGGCCTTTTTTAAAAAAATCAAGGTTAGAGTAGAAAAAAATAAAATGGCTTGACTCCATAGCATGTAATAAGAGCAAATTCTGCTCAACAGGCTTCTATTGATACAAATAAGCAGACAAAACACAAACATACATCTATATGAAATCATTTTGCTCCTTGTAATTGTACCCTGGGAACAGCAGGAACAAAGAGGAGCTCCACAGTTTCACCTCTCATAAATGAAGGTCCTGCAATGATCTAAAGCTATTTTTTTTGCCAGAAGTGCTTTTACAAGCCAACACAGAAGTCAACACGGAAGAGCTATACCCTCAGTGGTAACCAATTACTGTGAAGATCGTTAATAACAATCTGGAATAAGAAAAAAAACCAAACAAAACAAAAAAAAGCTTGTGTTGGCCAGTTGGGATTTTTTGCTTTTTTATTTTGTGTCTTAAGTTAAGCTGTGAGGAAAAAAATTTGCAATGATCTTTTCAGAAGAAATTAGTATGTATTTTTTAAGCTGCATTTCACGACTCCTTTGTCTTTCAGGCATTTGCAAATTTTAGATCAAGAAGGATGGACAGAAAGCATGTTCTGGCTACAGTATAATGAGGAATTTAGGTTGAAGTCAGCAAGAGCCAGCATAGTGGAAGGTTGATTTAAAAAAAAAGAATTCATTTTGTATGTAATAAAGCTTTAGTACTTACAGCTGTCCTCTTCTTCAGTAATACATTTCACAACATAACAGGCATAGATGAAGCCCGCCAGCTGAAACAAAATGTAATAGTGTTAGATGTAAAGCAAATACAATAGAAAAACAAGAGCTGGTTTCAGAGAAGCAACAACAGAAACAGAAATAAAAAAATTCACCAGACTCTGTTTGATGAGGTAATGATAATTCTTTACAACATTTTGATAATTTTAAAAATAAGTGCACTTTCTTATTTTATGTGATTCTTTTGGAAATAATCAGGAAACTTTTGCATTTTTCTTGAAAAAAACCCGCTTCAGTAAAACTTCCAAAAAACTGATAAAATTTTTTGCATTACAGAATTGGCTTCTTTTTTAAATATTGAAAACCAGAAAACCAAATGGGTGGTTAGATGGATGGATGTTTAGCCACTGAAAATGTAAATATGTCTGTCAAAATCAGATTTGTTATCCAACAAAACTCGACCCTCTAGCAGAACTCTCTTTTTTAGCAGAACCTTGCCAGCTAAACTGAGGATGAATTCACTACTCTTGTAACCTGGCTTTATAGTGGTACTTTATCACTTGAAATTAGGGCTGTGGATTAGTGGGACTTGTCCCCATATCTGCAATAGCCCCCAAGCCTCCAGGCATATGTAGCACTTTGGATAGGTGTGGATGTGTTTACTTCAGCATCTCATGCTGCTGCTGGCAAATTCGTATCTTGTTCCCTTCATTCCTCTCCTCATACCATGGCCAGAAGTGAATTGTAAACAGAAGCAACAGGATTTAAAGAAAATTAAAATCTGGAGTGGTTCTCAAGTACCTTGGCAGATTGCTTATCTTATGCTATCACCTGAAAAAATAACAAAAGGGAATAAATGGCCAATACCACACATGCCGTGGGACAAGTATCATATGAGTCCTCTGCTAGTCCTTCCACCAAGTTCTGTCATCACTGAGAAGTTATACCAGAAGCAACAGAACAAATACTGGAGCAGCAGCTTGTGCCATGTGTTGCATACTTTACACGGCTTCCCTTACGTATGGGTCTGGAGAGTTTTCTTTGCTGATTGCCAACAAACCATTTTTCATCCTTTAGCTCATCACTGAAGTTTGCATGGTAGGATGTCAAAAGAACTCAGGTTGTTTGATCTCTTTGTAGTGAAAAGTGAGCCGTGCTGTCGAAATGTGTTATTTTGTACAGGTCACCTCACAGAGATCTTTTCATGAGCTGCAAACCCAGCTGCGGGCTTCGGAAATTAGTTATTTGTATGGATAATAAAAATGCCTAAAGGCAGGACTGAGCTGTGTGTGTGGTGCAAAACCCATAATCTCCGGCTGAGGGAGATGATGATCTTAATTTCAGACAAAGTAATCAGTGGGTCAGACAGTAAAAAGGGTGAAATCTGAGATAAGACCAGGTATTGTTATGAATGCTAGTTAATGCAAATGGATTTTTTTTTCATTAATCCAAGGCACACCTACAATCACTGCAATATTGTGGGTTCTTAGAGCCCTTAATATTAACCTGTACACATGAAATGCAAATAAATCCATTCCGTTTCCTAGTGCCTTCACACCTGAGGCAGTGATGGTGCCTAATTTACTCCAGCTCTTACACAGATATTCCTGGTATTTCTCTCAGTTTTTTATGTAAAAAGGTCTCCATACCTACGAATGCTAGCTTCTAACATCTGTATGGGTGAGAGATGGGTAAAATAAAAAAAAAGGCCAGGCCCAAGACTTTTCTGAAGAGATCAAGACTTGATTTGGAGATCACACTGCAGCCAGCATAGATTCCTGTTGGGAGCCCAGAAGCTGCTTTACAACAGAACTAAATCATTAATTTTGTCATTTATTATAAATCTGCCTTATAGTGCTGCTGGGAAGACTTTACACCTGGGAAGAATGAAATATTCGCCACTGGACACAAAGAACGCACTGTTCCAAGAACAGTGGCATTCAGCTACTATCAGCATTTCATCTCTGTTTTATTGGATCAGTCTTTCCGTTGGTTTCTTGGCTTCAAGACAGAGGGCTAATTTGCTCCACTGACTTAGGCCCTGCATAACGCCATTGACTTCAATGACATTACACGAGGTTTAATTCAGCAACAAATTAGGCCCAGAAACGTTGTTCATAAATGATTCCATTCTTCGATGTGAACCTTGGCTTAATAGTTTCTCTGTTCTCTTTTTACAGATCATCAGATCCAAGATAGCTGAATAGTTGTACCTCTAGTAGGCGACTGCAATGGTAAAGCTTTTCTTGTAATACAGTTCAGTACTTAACTATCTGCTAAAACACCACAAGTTCACGTTATTAACTCTAAAGTTAAGTAAATAAAGTTATAACTTCTCTCACAAAGCACAGGAAACAAACTGTATTACAAACTGTGCTTACATCTGATCTCTTAATTGTATTCAGTTGCATCCCTTAAATGTCTAGGGAACTCCTTTGATATATAAGTAAATCCTACAGCATTTCATCAGATGAACTGGCTGATTAAAAGAATGCCTTAAAGCTAGAAATTGTTTGGTTCTAAATACAAATGGAAGTTTGTTTCCCATGAGATAATCAGAGTTCATAAAATAAACCTCCCCTTCTCCCACATTTATTCAACCCTTTGCTTGGTACACAAAATAATTTTGTTTTAATTTGAACATCACATTAGTTTTTTGGTTTTTTGTCTTTTTTAACCAAGCAATTTATGAGTTCTGATCCAGTGATAGCCATTCAAGATTTATCTTCTAATTGCTTCAGCAGCAGAGGGCATACACTCACAGCTGAGTGTGGCAGTTTTTACGCTGAGGATGGTCAATGGCCTGAGCTCATGGTGACTACAGAGACCACCTCCCCGGTGGACTCAGACTTCCTGTAGGAAGGATGCAGCTCATCTACGCATGTAGCAAAGCTTTCTTGGGGACCAGTCGGCTAATCAGTGTTAATTAACAAATCCCCACATGGGTGAAGGGCTCTCACAAAATTTACCACATTTAGTATAGTGCAAGATGCATTTCTTTGACTTTGTTTCTCTAAGAAAAAAACACACTGTGATATACCTGTGTCCAGCACAAAATAAATAAAATAAATTCCAGGCAACACAATCCACTGAACACACTTCTCCCCCTGGAGAAGATGAGAGAAAAAAAAACAAACCCAAATGATAGAGGTTAGTCACATCGCTTAATATATTCCTGGGAAGCCCTCAAACACAGCAGTGCTGAGTGCAGTTTGAGAATTACACAGAGCAGAGTCTTCCTGATTCAGTATCTCAGAAAGACTTTTGTCTTATGTGAGAAGGAAGGGAACAAGTCCTCAAAGATAAAGAGAAGGAGCCGGATTGTCTCAGATCATTTTAAAAGTAGGAAAGCTAGCTTGGAAACTCTAGTTTCTTTTCATCTTCCCCCCCCACTCCCCTTTTTTTTTTAATTAACTGAGCTTTGTTTTATAAACCATGTAGCAATAAAAAGAAATAGGTGCGATGAACAGAAGGTCAGATCTGGATCCCAGACCCAGCCAGATTAGGTGTCTACATCTGTCCCATTCACATTTTAATGCTGTAGTACAGGCCTCCAGAGGAGAAGGAACTGTTAACAACACTCCTGCTCATTTATACATATAGTGATTAGTGAATGCATATTTTTATGAGCCTCATTTTCTGCAGCTTGAAAAAATCTGCTCATTACATCTTTCCCTGGTATGTCCATATGAGAGTATAAATGAACACTGCTCTTTCTAAAAATGACATGTTGCCATCCCTGCACCAGCTCCCTGGGTGTTACTTTGATGGCATATGATGGCCATTTTTATATATAATGATTTCAAACATTTTTTAAAATTTTTTTTTAGTTTTTTTTAATCTATAAACACCTTGATAAAACCATCATTCCTTCTGTCAAGTTAAAAATGAAGACAAGCAAAAGCCTAAAATAAATCAGCAATATAGCAGCGCCACTGAATGTTTAGCAATGAGATTAATTACAGAATTATGTTAATGCATCTTATTGCCTTATTATAGCCATATAAGGCAAACAAAGAAGTTGACAGAATATTCCCTACCCAAGTCAGTAGTGTCCTGTTACACTACTAGAGACTCTTAGATCCTGAGTTTTCTGTGAGTGTACTTCCAGACTTGCTCAAAATGTCAAGTGCTGTGGTCAAGTTTAATCAGAATCAGTATTGATCAAAATCCTGTCTTGCTATTTTTTCTCACTTCTTTTATGGAGATGAATGTTTTCATACACTGCAAATAGCACCACATTTGGGAAAAAAGCTATTATATGAAAAACCCATCATTCCTGGTCAAAGGATCCACCTTTCCCTCTTTTAAAGCAATATCTATATAGATAATTATTAGGAGTTATCTTCATTAAGCCGGACACCTGAAACAAAAGAATGACAGCAAAGAGGAACAAAAACTAAAAGTGGGTAAGGCCTGAGTGGGATAAAGTGATGAGGAGAAGGCTCAAGATGAAGATGAATGAGTTAAGGGTTATTAAAATAGCACATGGTCTTGGCTTCACTGAATGAGCATGTTTTATTCTATAACTGGTCTTTGTCAGGAGAAATGAACTTCAAACTTAAAAACACAAAAGCATTGTGTTGTCCTATGGGAAGATGTTAAAGTATCTTCTGAAACAGCTAATGCTGAGGCTTGCGTGTTTATTTTTCATTACTAAGTTTTTGCAGGCTTCTACAAACACTGTGGTTTTAAGATCTTAGCTAGTTCAAGCAATAATAATACAGAGTTACATGGAGGTTAATTTTGGCCCTGGGAACTTATATGACAAAGATGCATCATTACATGTTTACCCATGTGCAATTTAATCATATTTCTTAAGCTTACAGGGGCTGCACTTACAGAGCCTTTGTAATGCTGTGCATTTAAGGAACCTGCTCAAGCAGGGAGGTTGGACGAGATGATCTCCAGAGGTGCCTTCCAACCCCCACCGTTCTGTGATTCTGTGAACAGTGTTTATTTAAAAGGGATTTTTGGAGGGTGGATATATATATGTACATTATGAGCAACAGAAAAACTGGAGAATTACTATCTAGAAAGCTTCCAGTATATTGATTTTCAGAAAAATCATACTCATTATTTAGCAGAAAAGGTGAGACAGAGACCTTTCTCTCAATATCTGTAGAATTAAGTCAGTGTCAAGGGGGTTCTAAACCCGCAAAAACCCTTTCAAGCATGATTTCACTGCTTGCAGCAGTGAAGCATCAGTGAGTGAATATAATTGCTAGAGTTTAATAAAAAAGTGAAGCTATGTTCCATGGAAACCATTCTGTTGAGGTACGCTTTTATTTGTGCTTACATTTACCATTATAAGAACTCTGTCATTCCTCCAAGTTTAACTATCTTTCATCATAAAAGGACTGTTGGAAAACTATTGCTATCAAAACATTGTTCTGATGGGGAATGTAGACTGTGTTACCTTGCGGTCATTATTCTACAGAATTAAGTATCTGTGTGCAGTCTGAAAAGAATAATTCATTAGAATGACCAAATAACTTTATTCTGTGCAATAAAATAATTATTAAAAAAAAAATATTGTTCAACATAATAATTGTTTAAAAAGCCAATATTAAATTACCATGTCCACAATAATATCTAGTGGACAACCATGAAATTTAAAATCAAACCAAAACAGACCCATAATTTCTTAGCCTATGTAATTGTCAAATTCTTTTTCTTCCTTTTCTTAAGCTGAAAGTTGCCCCAGACATTTGTGATTTTTTTTCACCAGGCACAGTAAAAACCTGAATCGTAAATACAGATAAATCCAAACACATTGGAAAATAGAAGTGTGATAAAAATTCCATTTATTTCAACTAGTGCATCATAATCTTTTTTATATCAGCTGACTAGAAGGTGCTTAGCATGAAGTTTTTCTTTATTTCTCAGTGGACTATTCAATTTTCTGGAGATTTCTTTTTTGTATAAGCATTTGAAGATCACTCTGAAGACTAGCTAGAACGCTTTCGTTTGAAATGCTGCTGGGTGCTTGAGAGCGGTTCTATCTTGTTCAGGGCAGCCATTCCCTTAGCATCTTCCCTGGCAAGCTTTTTCACCTGATGAACTGAAGAGACCACAGGGGCACTGAAAATCACAGCACTGTGGCTTGTGAGATAAGAGCTGTGCAAACCTTTAACAACATTAGAAAGCAAGAGATACTTACCTGTTTTGAAGCTGTGTTACAGACACTCAGCTTGACCCAAATTTCCTAAAGTTTAGCGAGACTTTTCTGTGAATCTGATCTAAAACTTTTTACAAATATTCCCTCTTCCTAGGTATTTCAGTGTGATTTATGCTTTTGATAACCACATGATATTTTGGCAGTTTTCTATGATTTCATCTCACAGCTAAAGACAAGGATGTCCTTTCCCTGCTTCAGACATCAAAGACAACCCAAAATAAAGGGGCTACCAGCTTGTATGAGATGGAACTAGGGATTGCTTATTCCTGACCTCTGTGTTAACTGAACTGCAGAGCATCTTGTAGGTTCAGGCTCAGTGTTGAATTTTACATTCCTCGTCCCACAGCTGAAATGTCCCAGCTGGGACTTCGCTGGATTCCCTCAGGAAGCTGAAGCAGACATGACTCAAGGGGCAGAGGGAGGCCACAGCAGGCTGACCTCTGTTAATCCCCAGATCACAATTTAGAGCAATGATAGGGCTGGGAAGCCAGAAGCAAATTCTCCACCAGCTGCATTCAAGTATTGGGTGCAACTCAAGTGCACATTGCTCATGGCAGGCTGAAGACATTAGTGCTGAAAAAAACCCCGTTAAAAATAGAGAAATTTTAATTTTCTTTTTTCAGCTTTTGTGGAATTGTGTCTACTTTACCTTTTCCTACTTGATTAGGGTTAAAGGATATATTTGGTTACATATTTTCATTAATTCCATCCAAACTGAGGTTATGGGAAGTCCTGAAAATGGAAAAGTCTATTGCTCTGTTTCCTCTCATGGTGTAGCTCTGAAACCCAACTTGTCACTGTTAGAACAGAGCTCTGATTGTACAGGGGTCAACAGTGTGCAGTGACTGCTGTTCACATCAAAGGGATTTAGCCATTAGAGTGGTGTATACTGGGAAAAATTACCCCATTTATTTTTAAAACAAGGCCAGCTGCCTCTATCCACTCGGCAAGAGTAAAACAACAAAACAATGAATGAGGTTGAAACAAAAACCTAAAGTAAAAGGCTTTAAAACACATATCATCCTGGTCATTCTGTTAATAATTATAAAGCAAAAGTATATGTGTGTCTGTATGTGGGCTTTGCTTTGAAGGTTTTATAGTAAGAAAACTTTTATGGAAAAAAAACTTTGGACCTTTTTTCCCCTCTTGTCTTCCAGGAATGCTTTGGAATGGTTTAATCATCTGGCTTTGGTATCTGACTGCCTTTGGCAGCAGTAGCTTTTCTTATCATTATGTCTAACTGTGTGTCACCTTTTCCAGCCATAGGATTAGGATAAGAAAAATTGGTTCTTCATGCTGCAGATCTAATAAAGCCACAGACTGCTCACAGCCCACCAAATGAATGCCTAGCATTTTAAATTGAACTGCATTAGATGAAACAGTTGATTATCAATGCTACTCACTCTTTTGGGGGGCAGTAGGAAAAAAATGGATATTTAAAGTTTGTGCAGTTTGTATAGGAGGAAATATTTTGATGGTACAAGAGAACTCTGAATTCCTTATAAACCAACATATATGAATGCTTCTGTTCAGTGAAAACCCATCCCTCCATGTGAGGCACCGATATGGCAAGTGAACCTCAATGATGCGAGTGTGAACACTGGGCCCTCAGATCTGGGAAACAGAAGCATTCAGAGGAGAGTGAGTAGAGGATGAGAAAGGGAGAAATAAGTTGTTGTGTCTGCCAGTTTCTCAGGATTGTGGCCAACCATGAAAACTGTGTAGGGTAAAAGTTCAGAAAGAAAGCACATGTAATATGCTCTTCTCCATCATTATATTTTAGACTAAGTTAGAGCAATGCTGTGACATAAATGGCAAGAGCCAGAACATTTCACATCAGAGGTGAGAGAGACTTTCCAGTAACAACTGACTCTCCCTATGGTGCTATTCTTTTTTTTTCCCTGTGATGAATTGCTGTTTATTTGAAGGCTCTGATGGCAGTTGTAGGGTCAGGAAGCTTCATGGTACATGACAGCTTTGGCACTACACTGGCTTCATGCTGGTGGTCATGGTGTAACAGCCTAATAAGGCTCTGATCAAAGTACTCCTATGATGGGTGGTGATGGCAGTGTTGACAAGGCGGCTTGATGTATGGTATGCAAAGTGCACAGGTCAGCTGAAGCAGCTCTTCAGCAACCTGATCAGTCAAATTCATTACTTTAACTTACAGTCCTGGTTTCGACTGGGATAGAGTTAATTTTCTTTCTAGTAGCTGGTACAGTGCTGTGTTTTGGATTTAGTATGAGAATAATGTTGATAACACACTGATGTTTTAGTTGTTGCTAACTAGTGCTTACACTAGTCAAGGACTTTTCAGCTTCTCATGCTCTACCAACTGAGAAGGCTGAGGGTGCACAAGAAGCTGGGAGGGGGCACAACCAGGACAGCTGACCCCAACTGACCAAAAGGATATTCCATACCATGTGACAACATGCTCAGTATACAAGCTGGGGGGAGTTGGCTGGGGGGGCAGTGATCACTGCTNTGTGGGGGGATAAGTAGTGTCTGTGTGGTACTTGCCAACTGGGGTTAAACCACACTTACTTAACAAAGGAAAACCACATAAGGCATTCATAGGAAAAGCTGTAGGTGGTGTGATCTAGATGAATAGGGCCTGAAGTGATAAAACCTGAACATTGATCGATTATTACAATACAGTAATAGTCATTCACAAGCCCAGTGGGAATTGTGAACTAACACCAGAGGAATAGACAGATGTCTTTGACAGTGTGATCAGCAACAGAGCTGCCAGGAAGGTGAGTAAGTCAGGGGGAGGTTTTGCCTGTGCTCTCTGGCTGCCTGTGTCTGTACACAAGATAGGAAGGTGGGATATCTGACAGGATAGCCTCTCTCTCTGGCATTGAATGAAGGGAAGATGAGGAAGAATGAACTTATCTTAACCAAATAGCTCCCTCAAGCCCCATTCTCTGGAGTAAGGAAATAGAGGCATCTCAGTGAAAATCCAGTCTGCATGGGGTGCTCCACATCACTGCATCTCCCTAGGATCCATACATCTAGCAAATGCATTGCTTAGCACAAACATTTTGCTCTAGATGCACAATATAACAGCATCGAGTATCAAGGGGGTTTCAAGGTCAATAAAACCTCTTTCTGTGGCATCTAATGTTTAAAGTAACTGAACTCAGCTCATGTTTCAATGCTATCTTTCCTCTCAGCATTAGCGTACTGCAGGCTTTTTCCACCATTGTAATCTATAATAAAAAATGTTTCAGTGCTACCTTTTCCATTCAGCAAGATCAGCTAAGTAGGCTTCAAAAAGCAAACGTCAATGTGCTTTGTGAAACCTTTCCTGCAAAAGAGGAACCACTGGAGAGTTTAAAGGAATATCACACCGTGCAGCCTAGGCTGGAATGAAGAGAAATTACCTTCTAGAGCCTCCAAGTGGAAGGATAGTTTGAATTCCATGTCCAAAAGCACATATCCCCTTACAGACCTTCTGCTGAAGGACAGGGGATCACTCCCTTGTTTATTCAACATGAAAAATAGTGATCTCCTTGGCCCAAATGGAAATAGCTTGATGGCAAAGGTCCCAGTCACCGCCTGGGGTGGCAGAAGACTTATGAATAAATTCTGCACTATGTGTGACCAAAAAAACTTGATCCTTTTAGCTGAAGATTCCAGTAACATCATATCACATGAGGCATTTGGGGGGAATGACGAATTATAAAGACAGAACATTCTCGGAAAGGCCGTGTCCTCAGAGTCTGTGCCTCATTGCAGAGAGTTAAGTGGATGAGTTATATCTGACAGTTTATGAACCTTGTTAATATAATGCAGTACCTGGGAGTGTGCCAGCCACAGTGATCAAGGAAGTCTAAATTAGACCTCTGCCATCGACAGACATCAGATGCCCATTTAAAACTAAATGTTTCATCTGAACCGGGCACGTCTCTCGTTATCCTCTAAAGCAGTGATTGTCAGCTTGAAGCTCTGAAGCAATGTGTGGCTCTCAGTAGCCAGCACACATATCTTCCCTAGGTCTCAGTAAGAGGCTATTTAACATGCTGATGCAGAAGCTGCTCTAGTAGGAAGAGCACAAGTGACAGCAGTACTTTGACATGTTAGTCTTCAAGAAAGATGTGAGGTTTTAACCCACATGTGGTGAAGGCTGCAGCTCTGTCACCTGTTCCAGGCACAGGTCACTCAGGGCAACCCATCCAGTGGCAGACTGGAATGCCTTGGCCCCTGCAGGAGAGGTGACGTGAAGCTTCTGCACCAGCAGAGAAGGACAATCTCCATCCATCCTCCACACTGGCAATGGACTGCATGAGGTGAGAGAAAAGGCCATAGCCCTTTTCCTTCTGCTCTGGCAGCAGCATACACAGTAGCCACCATGCTGGTACAGCAGCTGTGTTCCTTCTTCGTTCCCTGAAAATGCTCTACCTTTCTTCTTGCCTCCAGAAGCTCCCACTTCTGTGATACAGAGCCACAGTGCTCCCTAACACGAGCTTCAAAACAGAGCAATATATTTTTTTCCTTTTAATTCTTACAAAATCTGTAAAATGGAGATAATAATGCCTGTTTCACCAGGGCACTGTAAGGTTCCAGCCAACATTATGAATTTTGGTTTGAGATATTGGATGGAAAGCATAAAAAGTGCTACAGCTATGTATTCTATTCTACATTGTTATTAATCCATTATATTTGAGTACTCTGTGAAGAATACCAGCAATGTGTTAATGCTTTATTTTTATTATTGTTTATATTTAATTTTTGTATTCCAACTGTTTATAGTGTCATTTTTTTTGTAATTCTCAGACTCAGCTCTGACAGAGAATCTTTGGTCGACAGAGGTTTAATGTTATTGACTTGAACAGATGCACCAAGTCTTTGAAAAATGAAAGACAATGTTATATCCTACTGAGGGTCAGAGAAGACATGATTCTTAGATGTTTGGTTCTTCTACACCACCAGTTCAGTGCCAAATTTGAGAAGTATGACCTTATTTCATCTGGTTCTATTGGCCTGGCAGAATAAATGGAAGGGAGGATAATTTAATTGGCAAGACATAAGAGAATACAATATTCTCTGCAATATTCTGTGCAATGAGGTCCAACTCACACAGCCACTTTTGAAGACAGCAGAGCTGTGCAGCTGCATAACAACGCTAAATGTAGTGTAAAGCTAAAACACCTCATATTTAATGAGGTTTTTTTTCCCCTGGTTTCTTATATATCCACTGTAAGTAGGCAAAGTTCTACTGATATCTTTAAAAGTTAATGAAAGAGGTACAACATTTTTAGGGAAAATATACATAGTGATTGAGTTAGACTTCTCAGAAAAAGGAACAAAAAATCTGTTGTTGCAGATCAGTTCTAAACATTTCCAATTCAAGAGCTTTCATCTGGAATGTTGTCTATGATTTAGCCCATTTTCAAATGTCCAGATACGTGATGTTAGTCAGCAACAAACAAAGTTGTACCTACTAGGAAGCATCAGGAGAATGTTCCAGAAGAAAATGAAAACCATTAATTGCAATATTATGCACTGGAGAACTCTTGGAGAAAAAGGAAATGGTACCTGAAGGTATAAAGTGTGTGGTCAGAGTGGAAGGAAGAGTTTCCAGCACAGATGGAAAAAGAGACCAGGTGCTTGGGTGCACACAGGCATGCTGACCTGCCCTTCCATTTTTGACTGGTGCCCTAGTAGTAGAGTATATCATCTAATGTGAATAAGAGAATACTGGGAATTAGGAGATATGTCCATATTGTCTAACAGCTGTCTGTTAAATTTCCTTTTATCATGGACACCTTAAGCCATCTACTGACACACAAGTAACACTACGGTTTGGCCCCATCTCTAGATACGCAGTTTGGTAGAGCATGAAGACAATCTGCTTCATCAAAACTCCTGGGTTAGGAGGTTTAGTTAGTTATTTGGAATGATTTTGCAATTATCAGGTCAACATCTAGGTATTGAGCTAGGATATTTATTTCTGAAACTATTTTGCTTTATAGAATAGACAAAAGCATGTGCCTTCACCAGCTGTTTTTTCTCAGCATCCTCATCTTTCCTTGTGCCATTGTATATGTCACATCTGGAGCGCCATGGATCATGGCTTTTTGCATAATTTGTGAAGTTAACAAATAAATAGTAGAAAAACCAAACCCAAACCTAACCTTAATCACCCGCAGTATAACATATCCATCGAACACCATTCTTAAATACATTGGCATTGTCAGGTAAATGTGGAAATAGCTCTCTGTTAGGAGGATTGAATACAGAATCTGACAAACAGTTGATGATGCTGTGTGGAAAAACCTTGCTTCGAGCTAGCAAACTGCCTGTACCAGCTACTTTGGACTTCTCCTTTCCACAGTGACAAGGTGCCAGAGACAATAATTGAAGCAAAAATATGTATGTCCTGATGTTACGAATCACCATGAAAAGTGATTACTCCTATAGGCTATGTATTTGCAGGAACCTAGCAATCCATTTTACCAAATTCTGCTCTGTGATTTAGACAGAAAGTTTAGCAAGATCTTCCACACTTATACTTACATAAGAGAAAAAAACTGGGCAGAGTGGACAAATACTTTATATAAAGTAAACCTGACATAGAAGCCCCATTTTTAAATTGACCAAGAGACTTAGGAGCTCATTGATGACCTTTTGGTGGGGAAGTGTGTGAATGAGTTTTGAAAGTGGTATTTAAGAGCTTTTGACAAAATTTTATCTTTTATAAACAACATATCAATTTAGTCATCTATTTTATCCTATTTGATAGCAGTGAATGCAAAGTGATAGTTGTATTTTGTCCACACAGATAAACTCAAGAAGATTTCAATTAAATCATAGCATTTCTTGATAGTCCTAGCTAATCATGTGAATAGATTCTGGAATCCTTCACTATGGAGGAAAACAATTGTCTTTTAATAACTCCATCCCTATTATGCTTTATTACTTTGTTAAATACAGTGCACATCATTGGGAAGGTTATTGTAATTCTGAAGATATGCATTAATATATTGTTTGATCTAAGATTTAAAATAACCCCCCTTATCTTTGCGAAGGTTCTTGTATAGATGAGCTACACTTTCTTAAACTCATAGATTTGTTTTGGTATTTACATTTAGTACAGTAAAACACTAATACTGTCTTTTGAGTGCTCAAAAAGATACATAGTTCTTGGAAAATGTATAACACTATTTACAGGCAATACATCATCAATCTGCAGTAACACAAGTCTGGAGCATGAACATGGAAACGTACAAGGTATAATACATTAGTTATGCAAGTCCAGTGGAAAGCCAGAGACGTTGCAGAATAAATTTAGTTATAGAAAATGGAGAAAAAAGCAGAGTCTGAAAAAACCCAATATTTTATGCCAAGACAAATGAAACAGCATCCAAACATCCAGTGAACAGGGACTAGAGTGGCAGCATGCCTTATTAGAGATAAAAGGTACAAGTTGCAAGGTTTGACATACGTATGTGCTACCCAAATAAAATAGATCCTTTGCTTAGATGTGTACAAAACACAGTTGACACAGGTCCAATAAGCAGGTCTCTGTTTCCCAAAGAACTGAAGCAGTTCAGATATATTAATAGTACTAGAAACAGGAGATTCTAATAGGAGAAATAGGTTTAAAACTGAAGTTGAAAATGCCAACAGACTTCAAACTCAAAATTCATTAGGGCAGAAACATCCCATTTTCAAAAATGTTCCAGATTGTGCCCAAAATGACCAGTTTGGCTAAGCTGCTCTAATCTGGTGGTCTTAGTTCCTTCACTTGGATGACTGGGGACCTGGCTGGAACAAGCATGGCTCCTGCTTAGCATGTGTGCCCATATTTTTTTTTCCTGTGGAAACCAGAGCATCAGGAAAGAGGAGATAAGTGTGTGCCTAGGTCTGAGCTCATTCTGAGCATATGAGAGTGGAAATCTTTCTTTCACAACTTTCACTGTCCTTTGTTCACATTTTCAGATGCCTTCTGTTCCTCTGCAATGAAAGCAGCAAATTTGCTGAGGCAGGTGGTGTTTATGTGCTCTGAAAGCCTGGGTGCTCACAAGTTTCTCATGAAAAGCCCACAAAATTGCTACCAAAGACATAATTCCATTACAAGGTGTTAGACTTTGTGCTTAATATATGCCTGATTATCAGGTGCTTGCCTCTGAATTTCACTCTGATCTTCAGCATGCAGCAATCTAGCCATGAAGGAAGACTAAACAACTGGGCAGCAAACAGATGTGAAGCCGTACTGGTATTTGGAGAGTTGTTAATTGCATGATTTGTGAAGATGTCTATTTTATCTGGAGGATGGCATCTAGCACAAAAGCCTGCTCTGGGATCCTTTTGTTCCTCATTCTGATCATGTGATCAAGCCATCTCATGTGGCTTCAACACCAACTCTGGATAATGAGTCTCCATCCATCCGATTTGAATCTGACAGAGTCATCCTAACACTCTTCTGTGTACTTTTGGAGACATCCTTCCAAATTCCTTTTAACCTTCTTTTCAGATCATTAAACTCCTGTTCCAGATATGAAGGTCCTGATGATGGTATATTTTTTCCTTCATTCTTATATTGATTTACTTGATCTTGAGGTCTTATTGAGCCTACTAAGTGGTGCAGCTGTCTTCATTGTCCTTGGTGCTGCCTTAGTCAGGCACAGTCTTTCACCACTGAGGTTCTTCCCTGATAACAATATTTTTTCAATCAGTTTAGGGTCATCATTTGTATCTTTNAACTAGTCTCCTGCTATCAAGCCGCAAAAATTGTGGTCATTTAGTTTCTGTTAACCATCTATCTGTTGAATTCTTGTGCTATTTCCATCAACTCCATTTTTCCCCCAGTCAACCATTATATCACACGTGGAAAGATGTAATCTAATCACAAGTTTCTGTAATGTTAAATTAGCACCAGTATTTACAGCTAACCTTAATGTAACATGTCGTTTGAGTGTAATGACTATGGTCTGTATACTAACTTTGCAATACTTTCCAGTAACACCATATTTGTAATGAATTATACACTTTTACAAAAATGGCAAGGTAATATCAAGGCAAGCCTTGTGCTTAGTGAGGGATTAATGGAATACCAGTGTACCGATGTTTCTTTTAAGAGCCAAATATTCTTGCTTGTCACTTCGTTCCCTGTGACACAGGGGAATGACCATGATGGAAATGTCAGAGCTCAGTTTCGCCCTCAAGTTTCACTCGCTCAGCATTGTTCTAGCAGCTTCTGAAATTTTAATCTCCAGAATCATGAATATAATTTATGACAATTACAATTATCTTCCTTTTTTTCCCCATGAATGTA